>PVHX01022508.1:0-27560 GCA_004024805.1 Geosciurus inauris | reverse complement strand
TTGTATTTGATTTTCCATTTCATTTTTCATACTTGGGAAATTTTCTGATATTATTTCATTGAAGAGATTGTGCATCCCTTTGGTTTGAAATTCTGCACCTTCTTCTATCCCAATAAATCTTAGATTTGGTCTTTTGATGCTGTCCCATATTTCTTGTATGTTCTGATCATGATTTTTTACCATCTTCACTGTATGGTCATATTTATTTTCAAGATTGTGTATCTTATCTTCATTATCTGAGGTTCTGTCTTCCAGGTGATCTAGTCTGCTGGTGATGCTTTCTATTGAGTTTTTTATTTGGTTGATTGTTTCTTTCATTTCAAGAATTTCTGATTGTTTTTTTTTTCACGATTTCTAGTTCTTTCTTAAAGTAATCTTTTTCTACTTGTAATTGTTCTCTTATCTCTTTGTTCGAATGATCAATGGTTGCCTTTATTTGCTCTCCTATTTCTTTGTTGGATTGATCAATTTTTGCCTGTAATTGTTCACTTTTGTCATTCTTTAGTTCGCTGATCATTTTAATTATGTACATTCTGAATTCTTTCTCTGACATTTCATCAACTGTGCTGTCAATGGATTCTGTTACAGTTGTATCCAGGTTTATTTGGTGCACTATCTTCCCTTGTTTTTTCATGTTGACATCCACTACTTCCACCACCAACTTTAGTGACAGTAGTGCCCATCTGGGGACACTGGGAGAACAGGAGTAGCTCCAAGGTGAGACACAGGTAATCTGGAGTGTCAATACAAGATTATAGGATAGAAGCTGCAATACCTCAGACTGGTATTTCAAGAAAGGTTGGACTCAAGTTCTTAACCCTTATACATCAGCCACCTGAGTATCTGGAATTACAGGTATATGCCACTGCATCCTGTATGTTTTAGAATTTTGAATGGCCCTGATGTCTAATTAAGTTCATCATTCTGCCAACTCTTTCTTAAGTCTCTATTGTAGAACTAGTGATGTATACAAAGTCTAAAGGATGGAGCAGGAGTGTGGGCAAAGAGAAATTTGAGGAGGAAACTGGAATACATTAAGGACTAATCACAGGGTAGGATATTTGAGAGAAATAAAACTGAGACATTCTAGATCTTCATGAACTTGAAACAAAAGCCTCTAAATGCTGAAGGGTAGCAGACCAATTAATATCAACCTGCTATAGTTAAACATTCTTATCCTCAATAAATATCAGGTTGGCTGCTATAAGGCTGTGCCAAGAGCAGATTAACTGAGAAAAATACCCATGAGGCAAATCATACCTTCCCAGGATATGAAGAAATGCAGCCAAAAGAGGGTAGCAAGATGAAAAAGTTGTGAGGAACATGTTCACAAGGGTTTCCAGGTATTCACTGAATGCTGGATTGCAGACCTTCAATGATGGGCTCAGGGCAGCATGGCAAAAGGAGAAACTATGTAGCATGTAGCTAGCAATTGGAGTGGATAGTAAACTAAAAATTCCTAAGCAACTCAATTGCAGAATTAGTTAATCCATGGTACAAATTTTAGCTGCTTTTCTGTAAAGCAAAAAAAGATGGTTCAAGTATCCTTAATAGTAAGATCCTAAACTAAAAGGAATGTGCCTCATCAGTACTAAAATCACCCCAACCAAAACAATAGCCTTAAAACTAGCTCAATAACAACTCTATAGAGTCAGAGACTCACATTATTGTGTCAATTCAAGAACGGATATGTCATTTTTTGAAGTTAATGTTATTTTTCTAATTCTTTCATTAATAAATTTCATTCTTATGAGACATACAAAATCTTAAAATATAATTCAAAACCATTAAGAGAAGCAAATATAGAAATGTTTTAGAAATTTTAATTAAAAAATAATTTAAAATATTTTTGATAAATATTAAATGATACATAAGGAAACAACTTGAGTGATCAGAAGATGAATTAAGACTCAATATTTTTAAAACTCCAAATGTAAATGTTATAACAAAGTTTCAAATTGGGCTTTTCAGAAAAATAAAGGAAAAGAAAAAATCATGAAATTGAATACTGATAAACATGACTGAAGAAAAAATATTGAGAAAATAAAGAATAAAAATAATAACTAGAAAAATATATTTGCTCTCTGCAGAATAAGAACAGTTCCAACATATAGAAATTGAAGTCCATGGAGAAAAGAAAGATTAGAGCAGGAAAAATAAAGAGATAATTGACAATATTTTCAAAATGTGATAAATTATGTTACCCTATAGATACAAGTTGCTCAACAAGCCCTATGTAGAAAGAAAAAGAAATGAATAAAGCCACATCCAGTTAACTAAAATAAAACTGAACAAAATCAGAGTTAAGGAGACAACTTTTAAAAACTTTGGTAGACTGAATAAATAGCTTATTAAATATGTTTCTGTCTGAATTCCCAGAACATATGAATATGTTTCCTTACATGGCAAAATAAACTTTCCAGATGTGACTAAATACAGGATGTGGAAAGGGAGAGATTATCCTGGATCATCTAGATGGGCCCAATATAATCACAAAAGTTTCTGAAAGGGAAGGAAGAAAACAAAAAAATGACCACAAGAGAAGGAAACACTGGAAGCAGAGAGGAGAGAAGAGATATTCAACTATGTCATGTTACTAATTTTTGTATACAGAGAAGCCACAAGCCAAGGAATACAGGAATAAATGCAAGGAAACAATGTACCCTAGAGAATTCAGAAGGAATTAGGCCTTCCATGTTTGGATTTTATCCCAATAAGACCATTTCATACTTTCAATTTCAGAATTGTAAATATCTAATTTGTTATTTTAAGTGACCAAATTTATTGCAATTTGTCCCAGCACCAACAGGAAAACAATTTAAGCTTTCAGATGAAGTAGCCAAAAGACATATTAAAAGCTAATACAAGAGACTGGGGTTTTGGCTCAGTGGTAGAGTGCTTGCCTACATGTAAGGTTCTGGATTCTCAGTACCACATATAAATAAGTAAAGAAGTTAAGTAAGTAAATGTCCATCAACTACTAACATAAAAATATTTTTTTAGAAAACCAGTACAAAAACAGGTTTTTCTTATCAAAAGAATGTAAGATAGAATAAGAAGGAATGAGATCTTTAAAAGATTAAATAAATATAAATAAATGAAAATATATTTATTAAACTGTCCACTGGGAATGTAACATACAGCAAAAATGTCCCTCAAGAATTGTAAATTACAAACAACACTTTTAGATGGAGAAAAATAATTTCCAAAAGATTTCCATTATAAAACTTACTAAAATTTATAACAACAAAAAGTTGGACAGAATGAAACATAATTATTTTAGATACAATTCTAAGAATTTGGTACAGCGGGGCTCAACTATAATCCCAGCAACTCAGGACACTGAAGCAGGAAAAGCTCAAAGCCAGGCTCAGCAACTTAACATAGTCCTAGGCAACTTATAGAGACCCTATCTCAAAATAAAAATAAAAATAAAATGGGCTGAAGACATAGCTCAGTGGTTAAGTGCAACTGGGTTCAATCCATGGTTCAAAAAATATTACAAAAAAAAGGAAGAGCAATAAAATATTAATCAAACTTTTTACCAATTAATAAAATAAAATAAAATAGCATATAAAATAGTTGTAACATAAAATAAATAAATAAAATCTAATCTAACAAAAGTTGTGAAAAACTTTCTCTATAAAATCTAAACAGATGCGGGGGCATAACAATGGATTAGAAAGTTCAATGTCGTGAGGATGCTGATTTGTTGCAAATTAATGTATAGATTTAAATGAATTCCAATCAGAATTATAGAAGACATTTTTTCACATGGAAATTTTAGTATGATTCTAAAAATGTGAGAATTCAACAACACTATAATGGTCAAATCTATTTTGAAAGAAAACAAAAAGAAGAAAATGATATAACCCTCAAAGTATCTAATTCCAAGACAAAATAAAATCAATAAAATAGGCATTTATGTAGGAAATATGATAATGAATATAAAACTAAGCTTACACATATACAATTTAAGTGAACGCTCCAGTAACATGGTGAAAGAAAATGTATCTAAAAATGTCTCTGGAGAAGTATATCATCATGGTGGTAGGGGGAGAACATCTATGCTTCAACTCATAGTCCTAAATATAAATGCTAGAACATTAAAGTCTCTAGAGTAAAAGTGGATGAAAACAGCTTCACTGTCAGCATCTGCAGAACACAAAAACAGCACATAGTACATAAGAATGCAATGCCAATAAAAAAACAATATAACTTTATAAAAATAAAGAAATTAATATGCATAGGCGAGCCACAGAATAATACAACACACATACACAGACACACACACACAAACATAAAAATATTTTTTTAGAAAACCAATACAAACCAGGTTTTTCTTATCAAAAGAATGTAAGATAGAATAAGAAGGAATGAAATCTTTAAAAGACTAAATAAATACACAGAAGTATATCAAGAATGTCTAAAAATCAGTACAGACTGAATGTTACATAAATATGAACAAAACACTTAAACATTGAAAATGAGAATATGAATGTCTAAGAACATCAAGTGATGTTCATAATCATTATTCATTAGAAAAAATAAAATTAGCGCAGTGAAACACCAGAGTATACCCAGTAGAGTGCCTCAAATCCAATGAGGTGATTAAAACAAAATTTAGCTGAACTGTGATATATATGGAATTCACATGTTGGAGTGTAACAAAATGAGCTGTTTTCAATAACAATTTGGCAGGCTTTTATAAAATTAAGCATGGATCTATTTTATTGTGTTAGCTGTCCATTACTGTAACAAAATACTGACATAATCACCTAAAAATGATGACTTCTTAGTTCACAGTCTTGGATATGTCAATCCAGATCATTTCAATTTGTTTCGTTTTTTTTGGTATCGGGGATTGAACTCAGGGCCACTCGACCACTGAGCCACATCCTCAGCCCTATTTTGTATTTTATTTAGAGACAGGGTTTCACTGAGTTGTTTGTTGCTAAGGCTGGCTTTGACCTCGAGATTTTCCTGCCTCAGCCTCCCAAAGTGCTGGGATTATAGGAGTGCTCCACTGCACCCGGCTCAATTTGATTTTTTGTTTTTTTGGGATTTTTTTGGCCCCCTGGTGAGGCAGGACATCATGATTGGGAATGAGCTGCTCATCTCATAGTCTTAGAAGTGAAAGAAAGAGAGAGAGAAAGGGAGAGAAATCAGTCTCCCAGTCTCTTTCAAGGTCATAACCTGAAGACTTTCCACAAGGTCCCATTAAGCTTTCCTCTACCCTCTAAAAGCCCCAAATTAAGGGCTATGAGTCTATGGGGGACATTCCAGATCCACACTACAAAATGTATGACCCAGAAATTCTCTTCTGAAGTATTTACCCAAGAGAAATGAAAATATTTGTCCAGGATTGTTCATAGCAGCCTTATTCATATTAGGCCCAAGAAGGAAATGATTCAAGTAACCCTTAACAGGAGAATAGATAAGTAGATATTGAGAATACTATCATGTTAACAGCATAATTAGTGCTCAGCATGAATAATTGTCAGACACATGTTGAATACATAGTTCAGAAACAAAGAGAACATTCTGTAAGATTGATTTCATTTACTCAAAGTACAGAACAGGTACAAGATTTTTTATGGTGGTAGAAATCAGGGTTTGATTACGACTTTGTGAGTCTTAGGCATATTTGATTTGGTGCAATTTTACCTCGACAGGTGTTTTATTATATTTTATTATAAGTGAAAATAAGACTCAAGCAAAGAGCTCTCAAGAGAGAAAGAGAAGGAGGATCATCCCTAGGCAGAGAACAACAAAGAAAACTTAATGCTATTCCAAATTTTTTATTGTTTTATGTTTGCCAAGAGAATTGGAGTCTACCTTTTGCAGTCGTCACCAACTTTTCACCAATTTGATGTTTAACTCTTCCTTCACATTGGGTTGGGAAGATTTTGATCTTAGTTCTGGAAATGTCATGGCAATCATCCCATTCAGAGAGGCTTTATCTCTAAGTCAATCCTATCTTAATGTGGGCACTGGGGTCAATGACCTGGCAAACTGTATCTTAGTGTGCTAGTACTACTAAGTCAATTTCCCTTTTGATAAACACTGAGAAACCTGTGACCATAAATTCTAACTTTACAATTTCAGTAGAACCTTTCAGGAGTTAACCTCATCGATCTTTCCTTCTTGACATACCTCTTAATTGGTTCCCTTTGTTTCTATGTGTATATTCTCAGGATTAGCATACCTGTTGTTTCCCTAAAAGTTACTCAACTATTTGTCTTCAAGAGAATTTTAAGGAAATCTTGTGACATTACTACATTGTTGGTTTGTATTCCACTGCTTATTACTAACAACTACCTAACACCAGTGCATCCTCTTTTCAGATAAAGCCCCATGTAAGTCTAGAGTAAGCTGAAATCATCACACTGGGTAGAAAGACTGCGGAAGAGAGAGAAGGAATGGGAAGGGAGAGAGACAATAACAAAATAAGGAAACAGTTTTGAGAGTAAAAGTATATACAAAATATATTCATGATAACATTGATGAGCCCCAGAAAAAAAGACATGCCTAAGAACAGAATCAACCCTAGACTTTGAGTTACAATTGTGAGATACTCTGTTTTGTATATGGCTCATTTATGTGTGGTTCTCATCTGTTACAAACAAGTAAAATCATTCTTATTAACACTGTTTTTATGGGCTGAGGATGTAGCTCAGTGGTACAGCATTTGCCTAGCATGCATGAGGCTCCGAACTTGATCCTCAGCATGATAAACGACTACTAGGTTGTTTAATAACCTACACTGACACTACTAAAAGCTTCCCTATTCATTCCTCAATTTTCTATCAATGACCTGCATCCTTAAAATTCTTTCATGCCGGTATAGCACTTGCCTAGCATGCGCGAGGCACTGGGTTCAATTCCTAGCACCACATAAAAAAAGAAGCCAAATAAAGCTATTGTGTCCATCTAAAACTAAAAATTAAAAAAAAAATGCTTTCATGCCAATGTCTTACACATACCAAGGCCTGTTTCTTACACATAACTACACCATGTGTCTTCTCTCTCCTTTCTTTCACTAATATTTATTAGATACCAGATTAAATACACATCTCCTCTTCACATAGGCCAATAAGCACAAAATATCATTTTTATGGAATAAAGAAAGGTGAGAAATGGAAGGCAATGCCAGAAAGGCCGTGAACATTTCCACATTAATTTTTTTATAAGAATTACTAGATACATAATTTTGTTTGCAGCTTTAAATATCATAGTTGTTTATAATGAACTCAACATTTTAATAAAAATCTGACATTGCATTTTGAATTCTAGTTTTTTTTTTTTGGTACCTTGGATTGAATTCAGGGATACACGACCACTGAGCCACATCCCCAACCCTATTTTGTGTTTTATTTAGAGACAGGGTCTCACTGAGTTGCTTAGTGCTTCACCCTTGCTGAGGCTGGTTTTGAACTCACGATTCTCCTGTCTCAGCCTCCCAAAGTGCTGGGATTATAGGTGTGCACCACAGCTCTGGGCTTGAATTCTAGTTTTGATTATAATACATACAAGAATACTGATAAGGACAATTATATGTATATTGATTTTTTTATATATTTATGCACTTTCACTTAAGTATGTGACATCTATGGTTAAGATATATTAATATTTCTCATTTACATATTTGTTAAATTAAGTCAGCTATTCTCTGCATTAAAAATTACATTTTTATTTTTTGGGGCAGTCTAAAATTCTTTTAGGTTATCTATGAAATATTGCAGGTTAATTCTTAAAGCAGTATACATCTGTGATAAGCAATTTCATAGTTATATAGTTATGTTAACAGAACTTAACAAATATGGCGATGTGACACATTTGAAGCAAAGAGAATCAATTTGACAAAGAGAACTCAAAGGTTAACCATTATTCCTTAAGCACTGTGTATGTGTATGTATGTGTGTGAATGCATTACATAATTCCACATTCGTTATCTATATTGAATGAGGTGTGAATCATTTCTCTTTACTTATATCCTATGTTCCGTTGCTCTGCTGAACTCAAATTAATGGTACACATGTTTACGATAACAATAATTTTCATAGTTGTATTAATATTTTTTGTTTATTTATAATTGTTTTTCCAAGAATAGAAATCAACTTAAATTTTTCTAAGCAACAATGGCAACAGAATTTAGCATCTGGCTTATTTTATAAAGCCAGTAAAAGATATGGTGTAGAACTGTATCTACTCTGCAGCAAGGACTGGAACCAGGAACCCTAGAGTCTTTGGAAATCCAGATAGGAATTTCTTTCTCACTATTCTCTTAGCAGAAACTTGTTCTCCATATGGAAGCAATAACTACCCCGCATTCTCCATTCTACATATCAGAATTACTCAACAATGCACAGGAACAACTTAGTAGTCTCTTCCTTTCATCTCCAAATTATAGACAAAAACCTAGGGTTTGAATATGGTGGCCCTCCCTCCATTCAATCAGCAATAATCAAATTATGCATGCTTTTACTGGAAGGCCTTTGTGAAGGCCATCTACTATTTTTAAATCACGTTTTACAGATTAGATAATTTTGTATTAAAATAAACAAAAAAAAGCAAAGTGGGATAAACCTGTTTGTTTTTAAGCAGTAATGCTAGGTTTTGTTTTATATGAGTAGCAAAACAAAAATATATTATAAAGGGAAAGTATCCACTTGAGAATGGGGATTCAGGTGATCTCAGAGAGAGGGAATTGCCTCATCGTGGTCTGTGGTTTTAACGTTTGGAGGGGGACAATAGCTATAGGGCAGAAGATGGAAGCAGGGCAGAATTATGCAATCTTGCACTTCACATTGTCCTCCCATGTTCTAATCATGCCATTTCCTATATTGCATGTCTCATTAGCATTGTAAATTTCCATATAGGGTTGTGTATTTTACTATTATAATGAAGGCAAGGTCATTTTTCATGCACTAAAATCTTTAATGTGCAGATCCCTAAAGAACAAATTCCTCCAGATGCTCCAGATGCCTCACTTTATCTTGTGGCTTATTGCTTTTTCATCAGCCAATAGGCAAGCTTCAGGCAAGGACTGGGGTGCAAGGATATGGGCTCGGTTGTTTATAAGTTTTTTATTTTGCATTCTAGCAGTTTATAAGCATTTCTCTTTTGAGACTCAGGGTTCTGTCTGTATCACTATATGCCTATTTTACCTCCTCATACACAACTCTTTAGACCCCTGATACTTAAGGGTTCATAGAAGAGGGATAGTCCATCTATATAAGATCCATCTATATATAGTCCATCTATCACTTGTAAGGGATAGATGCTTCCAGCTGGAATGGGGTGTTTCCTCTAGCTCTTGTGATTTAATGTTTTTGCCTGTCTGCTGTAATGGGTTCATAGAGAAACTAGTCTCAGTAGTTGGGATGGATCAGAATCCTTGCATTGTCATTATCTTAACATGAAAGTGTTGCAGCCTGGTGTCTGTTGTCTGCAGTTTACCTCCTGCATGGCTCCAGTAAAGAAGATGTCATCATACAGGAGTCTGAGGAGGTCTCTAGAAGCAGAGAAGACTTTTACTAGGATCTTCCAGGTTCTTGATCATGTCACAGAAAAGAATTCAAGGAAACGTCAGTATGAGTAGCAGAGAAAAAGATTTATTATTCAGAGAAAGTACACACTTGAAAGTGGGAGTATGTGTGAACATTCTCAGAGAGACAGAGTGAGTCACCAACAATGCTAGGTGTGATACTGGTTCCACTCTAAGGTTTCATCAAATACAGAGTTCAAAATTCAAACGCATTTCTAATAGTATGTGAAAAGCATAGACTAAACACTTCCTTCCTTTTTATTGATGTGCATACTAAAACACTAACATTTTAGTCAATAAAATGACACTATCTTCTATTTTGCTTGGAGATTTTGCAGAAAGTATGCTAATACAATTATTGTCAACTCTGAGGATTTTTTCACTCATTGTTTCAGATTTGCAATTAATATTGTTTTCCATTTTGGATGAAAATAAAATCATAAATTGAAGAATGGATTCTACTCATTAAATTACTTGACCTGAGGTACTCTTTAAAATTATTAAATTATTACAAGGAATTATTCAGTTGAAAATATACTGTTGCAGAAAGATATACAACTAATTCATATAAACTAAAGATCTGATTTTGTCAAAATGTATCTAAGTCAGTCAATATCCTGTGTTAGATAACTCAAATTTTAAAAGCATAGCAAGTTTTAAGGGAATATATTTGTGACTTAAGGAAATGAAAAACATGATATAGATTGAATGACTAAGTCCTATAATATTTAATAATTTGCTAAAGGTTTCTTGCTTCTGAAGCCATATTAATAGAAGTAAGTAAGAGAAGGATATCAAATCATATTTAAAAAATTCATCACTTATAACTCAAACTTCACAGTTTGAAATTGGAGACCATGCAATCTAGAAATGACCCTTGTTAAAAAGTTAAAGAATAAACAAATTAGACTCACATAACTATTTAGAAAAAGAGATTTGAAATAAGGTTTATGCTATAGCACACAGGAAGAAATATACTGAGTTGATAAAAAACTATAAACAAGCTGGCTATATTCTTTGTGAGAATATATGCTCTAAATTCTTGCATCCAAATAAGTACAAAATATTGGTAGCATTATTAAATACAGGAAAAAGATGATTAGGTAAATTTAAAATTAAAATTAGATCATGTATATTTATGACAAATTAATTAAGAAAATACTCACAGTACTCTCTTTCTTCTTTAGAATCCTTAATTTTATTGTGTTTTTCCTTAGTTTCTCTGACCTTGAACCGCAAGAATTTTGTGCCATTCTGCTCAGGGATTTCTCAATTTCTTACTTGTACTTTATGAAATTGAGAAAAAAGAAATCTATATGGATAGACTTCTCCCTACTTAGGAAAAGCTAAATATTTTAAATTCTATTGTTTGCCCTCTTGTGGATTCCATTAGGAATATATTTAAGATCTACATGTAGATATTGTTTGTCTTTGGAGAAAAGTAGAACATTGCCATTCACTTACTAGTCAGACTCCCTCAGCCTTTGCAGAGTTATTTTAACAACAACAAAAATCATTAAATACAGAACAAAGTCCTCGCAGATAAAAGTATCACTTTAGAAAAACACTATGAAAATAAAATGTTATAATTTGCTCACCTCTGCCCCTGAACTTTTAGGAATTTCCCCTATCATTTCTAAACTGCTGGAGTCATATCTATCTTCTACAGACACTCTTGTTTGCTTCTCTGCTTAGTTCCCACGTGGTAAAATAAGAAAGAAGCAAACAACAACTTTTACTTTCCATATCTCTGGTAGCATTGGTGATAACAAATAATTTAAAATTAAAATTTTATACTTTTGGAGTTGAAAAATAGATTATATATCAAAATATTTTATAAAATACATGGAAGATACATTTACATATTATAGTATTAAATGTAAAGTATTAAAAATGAGTTTGTTGACTCTGGATTCACAGTCAAGATATGGAAGTCAGCACCTAAAATTGCATGGTCTCTTTGTTTTGTTATCCAGTTCCCAATTGGTTCACTATAGTATGGCATTCTGTGGTAGGTTCCTTTTTGTTATATTTATTCTTTGTCAATTAAAACTTCAAGCCGGGCGTGGTGGCTCAAGCCTGTAATCCCAGCACTTAGGGAGGCTGAGGCAGGAGAATCGCCAGTTCAAAGCCAGCCTCAGCAACGGCGAGGTGCTAAGCAACTCAGTGAGACCCTGTCTCTACATAAAACACAAAATAGGGCTGGGGATGTGGCTCAGTGGTCGAGTACCCCTGAGTTCAATCCCCAGTACCAAAAAAATTAAAAAACTAAAACTTCAAAAGTAAACATTTTTTCACTTTAAGTAATTTTTCTATACTGTAATTTCCCTTCACTGAATTTTGTGTTCAAATTGAGGAATACTATATAGGTTATGTTAGTACTCTTATATTATGTATAATGTAAAATATATACACTTCCCTCCAAAAGATATTCAATTGCATCAAATTCAGGAAAATATCAGTTTGTCCCATACAGGAAAAAAATAATTTTTTCTTCTGATCTCACACCACAATAATCAACTCTATACTTATGTAGAATAAACAAACTCAGACTATTTTTTTGCTATATACCAAACACTGATCACCTCTCTGACCCTCACACGTGTGTTTTTTTTCCCCCACCAGAAGAAAGCACTTAATTCTGCAATGGAAACCATCTGTGTATCCTCTAATCAAATTACTTCAAACACTATCTTTTCTGATGCCACAGATGGAGGACTGAGTCCTCCAAATCACGACCCCCATCAGGTGCCACATGAAAGCCTCAGGTTGTTTTACTTGTGTTTCAGACCAACCGGCTATAAATTGGAATTCAAAACGTCCCCTAATTAGGGTTGATTAATTTGCTAGAATAACTCACAAAACTCAGGGAAGTGCATTTATTATTTATTTATTTTACAAAGGCCACAGGAGAAAAGATGTACCCGACAAGGTAAGTGGGAAGGGAACCAGAGGTTTCTTTCCCTGAACCACCCTCCAGGCAACTCCACATGTATAGTTATTCTGAAAATCTCTAAACCCTGACCTTTCAGGTGTTTATGGAGACTTCATTGTTTAGGCAAGATTGAAGCATAGGAAATCATCTTGAAATGTGCTTGGACAAAAAGAGCCTGATCTAATGTTAATAGAATACGGAAACCTAGTGAGGTCCACTTTTTCATGCTCTTTACCAATAATTTCTTATGGTTGTGGGGAGCAGGACCCCTTCTGAGATGGAATTCTCTTAGATTTCATTTATAACCAATTTCCAAGGTGTATGTGTTGGGGGAGATTAGAGATTTGGTTATACACCTTAGACAAGAGAAACTAATTTCTATGGTCTACTTTTGGGAGGGAGTTATGATCCAGACACTGGACAAAACCCCAAATATATGTATATCATAATCTTATAGCTTCCTTTTCTTCACTTATATTCTACAAACATAAAAGACAATATTTACTATCTTCTTCGTAGTTTATACAGTTTCCTCAAATTTATTTTAATAAAGAATTAAGAATATCCATGAAGTAAATATTTATATGTATTTTTATCATTTTACTCATTATTCTGGTAATTTCATTTATATGATGACATTTGTTGGAAGCATACATTCTCTTTCATATCACACTAATAAAAGGATCTAAAGAGAATCTGTCATAAGTCATTGAATATTTATGCACAAACCTTAAATTATATATAAATAGTGTTCTAAAACTTGATATCAAACATATAACATGTTCTTCCAAAAACAAACAAACAAACAAACAAAACTTTAGAATAGATCCATACAAATGAACCCCAAATAAATAACCTGTTCTGTGGTATAAATAGTATTACTTTGGGCATTGGAAGAAGAGGGCAGGAGGGGTAAGTTTTTGTTATTGTTGTTGTTGTTTGTTTGCTTGTGTTTAATAGCTGAAGGCCAGTAACAATAAAACAAAGACAAATGTAAAAGTAAATTCAGACCCCCTTTTCTTCATCTCATGTATTTGCTACATACGAACACCTGGGATAATTTGATACTTATTGTTTAAATCTTTCTACTTTCTGAATTTATCCGAGATTATTTGAATTTCTGTAACTCCCAAAGTGGTTTTACCAAAAGAGTTATGAATAATATGAACATTGCTTTATAAAATTATTGTGTGGCCTTAGAAAATTACAAATATTCTTCTAAAGTATTTTATTTTAATGCAAATCTATAATCAGTTAAATTTCACATAGGAATAGCTTTTCTCAATTTATAAAATGTAAGCAAAATTTTAAGTTAAATGATACACTATTAAACCAAAAATATCAAAATTTATTTCATTGATTTAACTTAATAGGTATTGTCTTTCAAAACAATTACTTTAAAATTTTGTATGGTGAATATTATTGTGATAAAAGTTATGTGTTTTAAATATATGTATATTTACTATCTATAAAGTAAGTTTCTCTAACCAGTTCCTGTTTCTACAACTATATGTTGGTTACTATTATAGCATGCTGTGACATTATTTTGCTATTATTTAACCTTTCAAATTGCCTTCCAATTTTTTATTATAATAGTTAATTAGAGTTTTTTTTTTTAATACTAGCAAAATATTTCAACATGAGTCTGAAGCCAACAGATACTACTGGCATATTTTGTTAGAATATACCAATAAAATGATAATCATAATTAAAATTCTATAATTTTGCACAATGGTGGACTGCATTTTATCAACAAGAAAATTCTAGCTATAAATGTATACAATTTTAGAATTAAATACAAACTAAAAGTAGTGAACCTAATGAAATTTAATATCTGGATAGAACTTGAAGGCTGAGCATTTCAAAGAAAGAAGTAATTCAGTGTTCAAACGATTCAAAAGTAAAAGTCAGAACCCTCCAGGGACTCTACAGATTTTAGTTGCTTATCTACCTATTGAAAGAGAACTAAAAAAAAAATCCACCAATTAACTCAAAGCAGTCGAAAAAGAAAGCCAGACATGTGTCTGAGGATTTATGAAAAAGGAAAGAAATGTCATTTACTTAACATAGAGGTTTTGAGGGAAAACCAACAGAAAAATAATAGGACTTTTGCAAATGCAATAGAAAAAGTAATTCCAAGAGAACTAATTGATAATTTTACAGATTTAAAAAATATCTATCACTTCAAAGCTCCTTGAACGGAATAAATAGAAATGATTCTTAAATTAATCATAATATGCTACAATTACAAAAATAACCAGAAAAACCTTTAAAATAATTGCAACTATACTATGGTAAAGTTGTAAACATGCTTCAAAAATACCAAAATACAAGAAAATAAAAGATAGCCATACTGAAAATTTTGGATAGTATTGCAGTCTTATCAGAATTTGGACTTCAAATTTATGAACATAGGATATCTTTCTACTTCTAAAGATAATTCAAATTATTTTTACAATGTGTTGTGGTTTTCATTGTAGAACATTTATACTTTTATGTTAAATTTATTCATAGGTATTTTATACTTTAGATATTATCATAAATGTAATTTTTATAAAGATCCTTTTATATTTTGTTTTATGCTTTCTAGTTTGGAAATATGTAATAGATTTTTCTATGGTGATAAAATATCCTACAATTCAGCTCAGTTAATTCAAGTTTATTTTTTCATGAGATTTTTAGCAATTCATTATATATTATGATGTCATATGTAAATAAGAATCATGTGAATGAGGATTCTTCTTTCTTTCTAATTTGTGTGCCTCTTGTTTGTCCCCTCACACAAGTGTTCTGTCTAGAACTGTTAATGTTATGTTGAATGTAAATAGTAAAAGTGAATTTTCATGTCTTAAGAAAAGTTTCCCCTAAAATCAGCAACAAGAAATAGGATGTTTTGACCAATATTCATAAGGTATGTGTATACTTTACAGTTTTTTTGATGTATTTTATGGATTTTGTATTATAGTAATTATGGCTTCAAGGAATAAGTTAAGAGTATGTTCAAAGAGTAAGTTGAGAATATGTTTCCCTGAGCTGGGCTTGTGGCTCAGTGGTAGAATGCTTGCCTAGCACCACACAAAAAATCTAAATAAACAAAATAAAAGTATTGTGTTCATCTACAAGTAAAAAAAAAAAAAAAAAAAAAAACCTTTGAAAAGAATGTTTCATCATCTATTATTTTTGAAAAATTAGCAGACTGAATAATTCTTGCACTCAATCCATAAGGTCCTGGGCTCCTTTTTGTTAGGAAGATTTTCAATCCTGATTCAATCTCTCATTATTTCAATAAAACTGTAATAATGACCCCACTATAACATTTGAATTTAATAAAATCATTTGTTTTCTTTGTTTAGTGAAATCAAGTTCTTATTTGTCAATTGGGTTTATAAAAATACTTTTGTGTGATTTTTCTCAATTATTTTACTATTATCTATCCTTACTATTAGTTTACTCTACTCTAATCTTTATTCTTTTCCTCTATCTGCTGCCTCTGATTTAGTTTGTTCTTTCTCTTCAGTTACTTTAGTTACATAGGTAGGTTATTGTTTTGAAATCTTCCTTATTTTTTAGGTATGTACAACTATAAATTTCTACTCTACCTGTTCTCACTCCCTACGTTCATCAATTTCAGTATATTTATATTTTAACTTACCTGAAAATATTTCCTAATTTTAATTTTCATTTCTTCTTTCACCTATTTTTTAAGAATGTGTTAAGATTATACATGTTTGTGAACAGTCCAGTTTTCTTCCTTTTACCTGTATCTAGTTTTATTCCAATGTTATTTGAAAAAAATGCTTTGGGCATTTCAATTTTTTAAGATATTGAAACTTGCTTTGTAGCCTAAAAGACAGTGTATTCTTAAAAAGGTTCTATGTGCACTTTCATAAAAGGCATGTTCTATTTGGGGGTAAATATTTCCTATATGTACATTAGACCTATTACATTTATAGAGTTTTCGAAGTCGTTTATTTAATTATTTACCTATGTCAATTCTTTCCATTTTCAATGTGAAGTATTACAACTACTATTGAAGAAATTGACTTTTTAAAAAATTCTATTAAAGTTTGCTTTATGTATTTTAGGACTTTTAAGTTCAATTCACATATGTTTGTAATTCTTACATGTTCTTGGTTTTAGCTTTTCATTGATATGTAATGTCTTCCTTTGTCTCTTATAACAATTTTAGATTTTGTCTATTTTGTTCAATAATATTATATCCTATCCATACCATCTCTTTTTTGATTACCATTAACATGGAATATTTTGCACCTTTTCACTTTCAGTCTATTTGTGTTTTTAACTTAATTAAGCTTCTCTTAGACTGCATTTGTATGACCTTTCTTATCCATTTTTAAATCTCTGTCTTTTTATGGAAAGATGATCTATTTAAATTCAGGGTAATAAATAATAAAGAAGGATGCATGTTTCAATTTTTCTGATGTTTTTCACATGAATAAATTTCTTTATATGATTTGTTGATTTTTATTTTGTGCTTTTTTTTCTTATTCCTTTCATGTTATTTTTAATTATTTCCATGATGAGGAACCATAATTATTATAATAAACCCCTTAAACAATTTCTATTTGTCCCAAATAGTAATACATGACAGTACAATGCATTTTGATACATCATACATAAATGGATTATAACTTCTCATTCTTTTGATTGTACATGTACATTATGTATTATTTTACCAGTCATGTAATCATATGTGCACATAGGGTCATAATTCATTCTACTATCCTTCTTACCCCCATACTCCATTCCCTCCCTTCACTTCCCTCTGTCAAATCCAAAGTATCTTTATTCCTCCCTAACCTCCTACCCCCTTATTGTGAATTAGTATTCACATATCAGAAAACATTTGGCCTTTGTTTTTTTGTGATTGGTTTATTTTGTTTAGCATGATATTCTCCAGCTCCATCCATTTACTTGAAAATGCCATAATTTCATTCTTCTTTAAGGCTGGGTAATATCCATTGTGTATACATGCCACATTTTCTTTATATATTTATCCGTTGAAAGGCACTTAGGTTGATTCCATAGTTTAGCTATTGTGAATTAAGCTGCTATAAACAATGAAGTGGCTGTGTCACTATAGTATGTTGATTTTAAGTCCTTTGGGTATAAACCAAGGAGTAGGATAACTGGATCAAATAGTGGTTCCATTCCAAGTTTTCTGAGGAATCTCCATACTGCTGTCCATAGTGGTTGTACCAATTTGCAGTCCTACCAGCAATGTGTGAGTGTACACATTCCCCACATTTATTTCCACCAACATATGTTGTTGCTTGTATTCTTGATAATTGCCATTCTGTCTGGAGTGAAATAAAATCTTAACATAGTTTTTATTTGCATTTATTTAATTACCAGAGAAGTTGAACATTTTTTCATGTATTTTTTGATAGATTGTATTTCTTCTGTGAAGTGTCTGTTCAGTTCCTTAGCCCATTTATTGATTGGGTTATTTGGCTTTTTGGTGTTAAATTTTTTGAAATTAAACACCTACATCTCAACTTCTTAAACTTAGAATAATCAGTTTGGATTAACATCATTATACCTTTAAAAGCATACAAAAACATTATACTTACAGTTCCATCTTTCCCATGTTGTTATTGTTTTTATGGATTACATCCTAAATACGTATATAAAATTATTAGGTACTGCTTTTTCTTAAGTCATATAGAAAACAGATGATACACTAGCCCCAAATATAACAGTACTGGCTTTATATTTACTAGTGTAGTTACCTTTACCCTTGTTTTATTTATTTTTTTCTTCATGTGACTTTGGGTTATTGTCGAAATTCTTTTTTTTTTTTTTTTTTTGATATCATAAAGATTCCTTTTAGCACCTCCTAGAGGATAGGTCTGCTGTCTGCTAGCATCTAACTCCCATAGCTTTTATCTTGGAATGTTTTAATCTCTCTTTAATTTTTAAAGGATACTATTGTCTAATTTAGACTTTTTCCTTGGCATCATATTTGTTTTAACACTTTAAAATTATGAATCCATCGCCTTCTGACCTTCATGGCATCTACTTGCAAATCAAATGATATTGAGAATATCTTCTGTAAGGAGTCTTTCTTTCTTGTTGATTTTAAGTTGCTTTCTTTTTAATTTTTAAACTTTTTTTGATTTATTCTTTTTAGTTAGATATAACACCAGGATGCAACCTGATATAATCACAAAAGCATGGAACACAACTCATCCCATTCAGTGTCCAGTACTCCTCCCAACCCCTGCTCCACTCCACTGATCTTTCTTCAATCCATTTAGAGTTTACTTCTTTTTTTTTTTTTAATCAGTGTTCTATGGATAAACTGATGCCAGGAACCACCATGCCACAGCCATGCATACACATATGAAGTACAGTCAGATTCATTCCACTGTTTTCACTTTCCTGTTCCCTTTTCTCCTGCTCAATTCTTTTCCTCTACTCTACTGATCTTCCCTCTATTTTGATGAAATTCTCTCTCTTAAGGTTATTTTTCTGTCTTTCAAATTTGTGATTATAATTTGTCTCCATGTGAAATCTTTTTGTCTTTCTTGGAGTTCCTTGGATAAACAAATTCATGAAAGTATCAAATATGGGAAGATTATGGTTATTATTACTTGAAACATTTTCTCCCCCTCTTTCCTTGTCTTATTTTTGGAAAATACTATTATGTATATATAGTATACTTGATTGTGTCCCAAAAGTCTTATAAGCTTTATTATTTATTTATTTATTCATCTATATTCAAATTTTCTGATCAGACTAGATGATTTAACTTTACCTAATTTCCAATTATTTTATTCTTCCTTAATTTTACTAGAGCCTACTTTTTGAAAGCCTCTAGTAAATTTTTCATTTTAGTTTTGTAATGTTCAGAGCATCATTTCTGGAAACACGGGCTTAACATCTTTACCACTACCACTAAAATGGGAAAAGGAAAAGGAACAGTGCAACTATAAATGCAGCAAATATTCCTACCATTTTAAGTTATTTTTTTAAAATTAAACATTCTCTTACTTTGTATAAAGTAGATTTTGACAATTTATGTTCATTTTTTTTAGTGTCCCTGAAATGAAACTTGTTTGTCAAGCTACCTACTCCACTTTTATTGCTGACAGTATTTTGTGCATAGCTTTATAATAAATGTGATTCCTTGCTTTTCTCAAATTAATGCTTGATCAATAATCCAGGATAACAATTTATTTCCTGTCAAGTACAATCAAACTCTCCAAAATGGCAGTTTTTGTTCCTTATGAGAGGAAAAAGAAAAGCAATTGTTACTGCATTTTGGAGAAAGTGGCTCCATTTGACAGGAATAAAAGAGTCATTGAACACTTCTTATGCAGTATTTCTTACATGTTTATTTTTATGCCTGAGTTAAGAACTTTATCAGTCAGCTTAATGAGCCCAAATGAAAAGTAGGTGAGAATCAACTAATGGTTGTCCAGAACAAAGCCTTTTGAAATCATTGACTGTCTAACCCTAAAACAGATTGAATCTTGAGATTGAAATAAGAAAGAAATATTCTTTAAAAATTACTGTACCTATAGTACAAAGAAAGAGTCTCATATAGTCAGAAATGTTTCCAATATAGTTTATAGTGCTGTAATAGCAATGGAAATATTCACTTTCACATTGGGGCTGGAGGTGTAGCTTAGAGGTAGAACACATGTTTAGTATGCACAAGGCTCAGGGTTCTATCCCCCCAAAGGAAAAAAAGAGAGAAAAAAAAACCCAAATCAATGTTTATATTCATTTGAAGAATTTATTATTATTTCTGATTCCTGTTTCACTTTAATATGTAAAAATGTATTTTTGTATTTTTTCTAATGTTGTAAGTTAAATTTATTTCAAATGCATCCTCCTAATTATTGAATGAGTCCACAATTTTTCTATTGCAATATAGAAAATCAAAGTACTTAATACAATATAATAGTTAAATTATACTCCTAATTCCTATTGAAGTTCTTAGATGACATAACTAATAGTATCAAATAGAACCTGGAATTTTAATATTATGCTTATTGCCATTCTCTTTCTTTGTAAACATCATCTAAATGTTTTATGTTGCCAATTTCTCCCTTGGTTGAGAAATGAAAAAGGAAATATAAATATTTAATTATTTAGTTATTTAAAATTAACCACTGGAAAACCTATTCTTTAACTTATATCATCAATAAAAATAATACTAATGTTTAAGTATAAACTATTCCATGTAGGGAAGAGTTGAAAACAAAGATAAAGCTTACTCATAAGGATGATATATTAAATTACTAAAAGGTCTTACAACCAAAGTTATCAGACAAAATGAAAATCAGGAAAATAAATTTGATATTTTATATATACATTACAACATTTCTTTTGTTATGCCACATTTCTATAAACTATATTTTATTTAAGCAATTTATAAATTTTCCATATGGGACATTTTACTATTCTAACCTCTCAGTGCTATTATATTTGATAGATTGTTATACACAAAATAGCATGGCTTATTATATATTTTCATAGGTAAAATTCTCACAGGAAAAATTTGTGTTCAGCTTGTGGGATTTTATTTTTTCCAGTGGGCATTTTTTTTATTGGTGCAGATTATACATAAAGATGAGTCTTATTGTGGCTTATTTGTGTCAACATAAAAGCATAATTTTATATACTTCACACTACAGTACCTTCCATACCTGCCTTCCTAAACTTCACCTGATGCACTTCCTTTGCCCTATTGGTTGCCCTTCTAATTTCATGGTCTCATTTTCATTTGTTAGTTTTTTTTCCTTTGAGCTTCTTCACATGAGAAAAAAACATACAATGGTTTTCTCTCTGAATGATTTTTGCAAATAGCATGATTTTATTCCTCTGAAGAAGTTAAATAAAACACTATCATATATACATAATATATATACATGATATGTATATATACATTATGTATAAATATATGAAAATATATATAAAACATTTTCTTTCTCCAATTATTTAATACACACCTCAGCTGATTCCATAAATGAATACATGGATTGTGTTTCAGTTAACATGGATATAGGTATGTATGTATCTCTAAAGTAAGTTGACTTTAGTATTTTTATATAAATATAATACCTTGATTATATTGTAGATCTATTTTTAAGTTTTTTGCAGAAGCTCCATACTTATCTACATAGTGACTGCACTAATTTACATTTCCACTAGTGATTTATATGTTTCCTTCTCCATGCATATTCACCAGCATTTATTGTAGGGTGCATTCTTCATGCTTGCCATTCTTAATGTAGGGAAGTGGAATTTCCGTGTAGTTTATAGTTGCCCTGTTCCTTTTTTTTTTTTTTTTTGGTACCAGGGATTGAACCAGGGTACTCGATCACTAAGCCACATTCCCAGCCCTATTTTGTGTTTTATGTAGAGACAGCGTCTCACTAAGTTGCTTAGTGCTTCCCCATTACTGAGGCTGGCTTTGAACTCAAGATTCTCCTATCTCAGCCTCCCAAAGTGCTGAGATTACAAGCATGAGCCACTGCGCCCGGCTTGGATGGCTAAATTTTTAAAACAATTTTTCCATATAGATGTTGGACATTTGTAATTCTTTGTAAAAATGTTTATTCATTTAGTTTTTACATTCATTGATTGGGTTAATTTTTCTTATATTCAGGTTTTTGAGTTCTTTATATATGCTGTATACTAGCCTTCTGTTAGAGGAGTATTTGGCCAAGATTTTGTCTCCGTGTCCTGATTTTCATGATTATCGAGTTTTCCCAGTACAATTTGTTAAAGAAGCTGTATTTTCTCCAATGTTTGTTTTAGCAACTATGTCAAGAAGCAGATGGCTGTAGTTGTGTGAGTTTGTGTGTCTTCTATTCTGTTCTCTTGGTTCATGTGTCTGTTTTTAGGCCAATACCATGCTTTTTTAGCTATTATGGTTTTGTAGCATAATACAAATCTGGTATTGTGATATCTCTAGAATTGCTACTTTTGTTCAGGATTTCTTTGAGTATTTGGGGTCTTTGGTTCTACAATATGAATTTTTAGATTATTTTTCCAGTTTTGAATGATATCACTGGTATTTTGATGAGAAGTGCATTGAATCTGAGATTATTTTTGGTAATATGGTCATTTTAATACTATCAATTATGTTTACCCATCATCATGGCAAGTGTTTCCATTTTCTTTCCTCAGAGTTCTCTCAGTTTTATTCCTCAGTATTTCATATTTTAAGCTATTTTGAATGTGATTATTCTCCTAATTTCTTTCTCAGCACATTCATTATTGATGTATAGGAAAAACTGTTGATTTTTGAATATGGATTTTGCATCATGTTATTTTGCTTAATTTATCAGATCTTTCTATTAGAACTTTTAGAACATTTTTTTTCTTAAGTGTAGGATAACATCATCTGCAGATAGTAAAAATTTGACTTCTCTTCCTGTTTGTATCATTTAATTTCTCTTACCTAATTGTGATGGCTAAAATTTTAGGTACTATATTAAATAGAAATGGTGAAAATGGACATCTTTGTCTTTTTCTTTATTTTATTGGAAATGCTTTCAGTTATTTCTCATGCAGTATGATACTGGATTGGGTTTGTGTCATGCATATCCCTTATGTTGTTGAAGTTCTTTCTATTCATAGTTGGTCAGCATTTACATAATGAAGAGATTGAATTTTGTTAGCCAACTTTTCATTGCTCTGACAAAAACCTTTGAGAAGAAAAATTTAGAGGAGAATATGCTTATTTAGTGCTCACAATATCAGAGGGTCAATCCATTATCAGTAGTTTCCATTACTCTGGACATGAAGAGAGGCAGAACATCATGGTAGAAGGTCATAGCAGGGAAAAATTCCTCAGCTCATGACAGCTAGGAAGAGGATGGGAAGAGAATGAGGAAGAGAGAAGGAGTCCATGTAAAAGGCCAGTGATAACATATAATTCCCACAATACATAATCCCAAGGGCACATTCTCAATGATCTACTTTCTCCAACCATTGCCCACTTGCCTACAGTAGCCACACAGTTATCCATTCAATTAATTCATTAAATGAATTAAAGCACTTCTGAGGTTGCAGCTCTCATAATCTAATCATTTAACCTTTGAATATTCCTGCATTGCCTAACACATGACATTTTTAGGTGGAGATCTAATTTCTAATTTCTAATGTTTTCATAAACATTTTATGAAAGGATTTTTCTGCATCTGTTGAGATTATTATGTGACTTTATCTTTGTTTATATTTATAAGGCATATTATGTTCATTGATTTGGATATTAGAATCATCCTTGCATTCCAGGGATAAATCCAATTATGCTTGAAGTATAATCTTTTAAATGAGTACTTAAGTTTTATTTTCTAATATTTTGTTAAGGATTTTTGCATATGTGTTCATTGAGGATAATTCCTTGTAATTTTCTTTAAGTATCATTATCCAGTTTTGGTATCACAAGGCCAGGGTCCATTGCATGTATTTGTAAACATTTTCTCCTTTTCAGTTTTAAAGAATAATTTGAGGAGTATTGATCTCTATTTCTATTGAAAACTCTGGTACAGTTCAGCTGTGAATCCCTAGGGTCTGACTTTCTTTGTTGGGGGGCTTTTAATTACTATGTCTATGTTTCATTGTTTTTGTTCTTTTTAGGTTTTATAACTCTTTTTAATTCAGTTTTGGTAGGTTATATGTTATATATATCTATAAATTTGGGCATTAATCCAGATTATCTAATTTCTTAGAATATAAATTTTCAAAACAGTCCCTAACAATCCTCTGGGCTTCAGTTGTATCTCTTGTTCTTATTTTAATCTCTAATTTATTAAATTGGATCTTATCTCTCTTTCTTTTGGTTAGCTTGTCTACAGTTTTATTTAGATTAATGATTGAAACTATGTTTCATTGATCTTTCCTATTCTTTTAATTTCTGTTTCATTTTTCAAGTCTAATGTTTATCATTTTGTTGCTTTCTACTAGTTAGAGTGCTTTGTTCTTGTTTTTCCAAAACTCTAAGGTATATCTCTAGTTTGTCATTTACAATTTCTATTTTTCAAAAGTTTCTTTTTGTCACTGAATTTGCAGCATCCCAGTATTTTGATATTCATTTCATTCTAGTTGATTTTTTATTTCCCCCTTAATTTCTTCAATGGTTGACCCATCATTCAAAAGTGCATTGTTCAATGTCCCTTTATTTGCATACAATATTTGTATAAAAAAATTCTATGTCTGGCCTAGAACCTGCAAGTACCATTATATTCCAGAGATCTTGCTCTTGGAACATCTCCTTCCCAAATGACCAAACCCTGTCAAATGTGGACAAGGGTCTTTGTGTGCACCCAGGAGTCTTCAGGGCAAAGGAAGAAGCACCATATGCTTTGTCAGTGAACAGGGTCCTATCCCATTTCTTCTGCATAACAGTGGGTTTTGCTTACTTTAGACAGGCAGCAATACTACTTTGAAATTATTCAGATGGTTTACTACCATGGCATTCCTCTGTGGTATACTTTGCTGCAATATTCAGGGAAAATAAAGATGAGATACAAGGAAATATGTTTCCCTGTTGCTCAGACTTAGGAAATAAGGCTTAGGGAGCCCCCATAGATGGCTCTCTGCTGCTCTGCTTATAATTTGAGAAAATCTGATTCCTTCTCACACAACTGCACACTATGCATTTCCAGATTTAGCTAAATTGAGACTGGCTTTTCCCTCTGCCACTATTTCTGTCATAATTTTGTAAGGTATCTCTCTCTTGTTCTCCCTTGGTGTGATACTTCCCCACTAACTTGTCCTGGTACTAGCCAAAGGTATAAGTTCAGACCTATGTAATTTTTTTCTTATTCTCAACCTTGGTAATGAGTCTGTGTCTGGGTTTAAGTGTCTGATTGTTCAATATTGAACCTCAGTATATACCCTCAATCATGAACCTCAATAAGTAGCTGTTCTCCACCTATTTCAATTCAAAACTCTGGAGAAACTAGGTCATGCAGACTACTTCTATGCCCCAATCCAACTTATGGGCTTTTAAAAAATACTTGTGCTGAATATCTCTCTCTCTCTCTCTCTCTCTCTCTGTGTGTGTGTGTATATATATATATATATATACACACACACATACATATACATATATATATTTCTCCATATATATGTTATATGTATATATGTAAACTATATGCATGTTACATATATCTATAAATACATAAAACCTTTAAAATATTTTATGTTGTATAATTCAATGATACATTTGAAAAATTGTATAAAACATCAACTAGTGTATCAAACATTTACTTATTCAATATTGAATAGTGATGGCACTAGACCATGAGGACATTTAACCTTACCAAAAGACAGCATCTTTGTTTTCACAAAGAAAAAAGATCTTTGAGTCATTGATATTAAACAAATATTCAAACAAGTAGCTGTATAATCACAATTTTCCTCACGTGTTATGCAGAAAAGACAGAGTTCTGTCAAAGTGCAATGACTTTGATGAGTGGTGGTGGTGAGAGGTTCTACTTTTGCATTAAATTAATGAAATGCAGGGTATAAAGGAAAGATAAAAAGTTAGTTCTATTACATGAGAAGACATGTAAGGTAAGACCTTTATAAAGACTAAAAAGTAGAAAAAGACTGAGCATGTTTTAAGGGAGGTGAGATGATATGAAAGGAATCTCCATATTAGAATATTTTCAAGTCCAGGAATTTCACAATAGGTAGAGAACTTGAAAGGTATGCTTTGAACCAGGCACTAAAAAGTACTGAAGACATACATGAAAGAAAAGTCTGAATTCTTTGTTTATAAGTTTATTATTGCCTGCCTCTAGTTCTCAGGAGCAAGCCAAACCATAAATATCTGTATGGTGAGAAGTAAGTGCTCTACCTTACATAGCGGCAGGGCTTGGGTTGGGAACTTCACAGCATCAGGAACTTCACAGCAAGGTATTTTTCCTTTAGAATGCTGTTCTGATTTGTGGCCTTCTTGCTTTCCCTGTTGCCGCTGAGATCAGAAGCAATTCTAATTCCTAATCCATTTTGTGTGACTGAATGTTGTATTTTTCTTTCTGAAAGGCTGGAGAAAATTCTCTTTGCCTTCAATATTTTTAAATTTCACAATGTGTCATGGTATGAGTCTATTATAATTCATTTTACTGATTGCTGGTTGATCTCTCTAAATTTGGCAATTCATGTCCTTTAGTTCTGGGAAATATTTTAATAATTTTATTAATTATTTCCTACCATCTGTTTTTCTTCCTTCTCCATCTGGACCTTCTATTATTTGTACTTAGGAATTCTATAAGTGATATCTGTGTTGTTCTAAATTTTCTCTTCATTTGTTATCATTTTCTGTTTAATTTTCTCTAAGATTTTATTTATTATCTAGGCTTCTATTTTTGGTTTTATTGAACTATTATATTTTTAAATCCCAGTAGCACTCTCTGCTTTTAATAAAGGTTTTTTTTGTTTTGTTTCATTTTGTTTTAATTTCAGAGGTTAGCTATTCTGTCATTTCTGTCAGGATATAAATTACAGGTTTGGGGGGTTTTTTATAGTATTTTTTTCTCCCTTCTTAGTCACATTTTCATTGTTAATATCTCTTTGTTATGTTGGTCTTTTCTTCCTGTTAGAAAGATTGCTCAGATAACCAATTCATACTGGCTTTCTACTCCTGAGTAAGAGAGGGAGAGCAAAACTACAATTTCTAATTTCTGAGCAATGGATAATTTTCATCTTTTGAGCTTCCCTGAAGTTGCTATGATAGTATTTCAGGTAATTCCCAAAATTATGTTAAAAAATCCTCAGAGAAAAGTCTTTGAAGCAAGTGCCCAAAGGCTGTTGACATTCTGGTGGGGTGTTGGGTACAATGTCCCGAGTAGACTGCTCACTGGATAGAAAACTGCTCTTCACTGTCTTTTTTTTTTTTTTTAATTTAGTTATTTTATTTAAATGCATTTCAAGTCATAGTACATAACCAGAGCTCAGTTTTTCCATTTCTCTGATTGCAAACCAGATAAAGTCACACCATTAGAGTCTTCATAGATGTGCCAGGGGTAGTAATGACCATCTCAAATAACCATCATTACTATGCCCATTCCCCTTTCCTTCCTC
>PVHX01022507.1:0-27561 GCA_004024805.1 Geosciurus inauris | reverse complement strand
TGTAATCCCAGCACTTAGGGAGGCTGAGACAGGAGAATTGCGAGTTCAAAGCCAGCCTCAGCAACGGCGAGGCGCTAAGCAACTCAGTGAGACCCTGTCTCTACATAAAACACAAAACAGGGCTGGGGGTGTGACTCAGTGGTCAAGTGCCCCTGAGTTCAATCCCCGGTACCAAAAAGAAAATAAATAAATAAATAAATAAAATAAAACACAAGCGGGGTGCGGTGGCTCACGCTTGTAATCCCAGCACTTTGCGAGGCTGAGACAGGAGAATCACGAGTTCAAAGCCAGCCTCAGCAATGGCGAGGCACTAAGCAACTCAGTGAGATCCTGTCTCTACGTAAAACACAAAACAGGGCTGGGGATGTGGCTCAGTGGTCGAGTACCCCTGAGTTCAATCTCCAGTACTGAAAAAAAAAAAAAAGCTAGCCTCAGCAAAGGCGAGGCACTAAGCAACTCAGTGAGACCCTGTCTCTACATAAAACACAAAATAGGGCTGGGATGTGGCTCAGTGGTTGAATACCCCTGAGTTCAATCCCTGGTACAAAAAAAAATAACTATACACACACACACACACACACACACACATATATATAATACACATTTCCTTAGACCTGGCAATGCCATCTTTAGATGTTCTCACAGAAATACACATTTAGGGTGTATAGATAAGGGTATGTGCTACCAACTAATCTGTAGTATCAAAAAGAAAGACAGAAGCAAATATACACCAATATGGGGATCATCAAATAAAGTATATTTATAAGAGAGAATATTGTGAAGGCATTTTTTAAAATGGGTTAGAACCAAATGTGCTACTTATAAGAAAAGAAATTCAGACATATTAAGTAAAAAATGTATGATTCAGAAAAGTATGAATAATGAAATCTCTTGAGTTAAAAATTCATATGTAAAGTAGCAACAGGCTTTTATTAAACATTGTGTTCTATTTTCCTGGACTCCTTATGTATGTTGAGAACTTTCCCACTCCGGAAGCTGCAAGTTACTGTTACTGCAGAACTGATGAAAAAAGATTTCAAATAACTGGTTCATAGTTCAGGGTGAAACAGCTAACTGATCTAATAACCCTCTTATAGATGCTCAGAGAACATTATAAAGTAAGAGATGGGGTTGGGGATATAACTCAGTTGGTAAAATGCTTGCCTCAAATGCACAACATCCTGGTTCGATTCCCAGCAACACAAAAATAAATAAACAAACAAACTGAGAAATGTAACACACCTGGCTCTTGCCTTAGGCAGAGTCCCACAAAATGAATGTTGGAGTCCATAGGTCAGGGATTCAAGACTAGAGGGTGAGTGCCTTGCCTGGGACAGGAAGCCCCAGAGTATTTCTCCATACCACTATCACCTCCAGTACAATACGACAACATAAATATGCCTGCATGGAAGACAAGATAGATAGGCTTTGGGTGGCCATGTGGAGCAGGCCAATATTTTCCTGTGGTAAGTAGTGGGGGTTGGGGAGAATCATAGGATAGCAACAAGGGTACAGCCTAGTAAGATGTATCTCAGTGGATACCAGCATAGAGGGATGACCACAACTAAGAACCAGACCGGCCAAGTGTTTACCTAAATGCAACAAGATGACCTTGGAGCAGATGTTCACTCTCCACCTATGCTTTGGATGCACTGAGAGTACAATCGTTCTAATGGGAGAATTCCTCACTGTCCTTTTCAATTACTTGGCTTAAGCCAGATGTCTGCTAGAATTCCTCCATCCCCACACAGGCCATACATACAAACTCCTACTTACCCCTTTGGAAGCAGCTCAAATGTTACCTTCCCTGTGAAGCCTTCTGGTTTCTAATCACTCAACAAACTTCTACTATAGAGTTCAGTCAGAGAAGCAGAGCTATGAATAATGGAAAATTAAGAATTTATTATAAGGATTATTCTTTGTAACAATTTTGGAAGCTGGTAGAGAAATCCATGCAACTTTGTTAATTCACATCTGCTGTGGGCCTAAAGTCTCTATAGGTGATACCAGCAGTTGGGAAGAAAGATGTGAAGTGGAGGAGAGAAAGGACAAACTGAAATCTGTGAGAATAATTTGGATCCATGAGGACAACTGGAATTCATGAGGACAAACTGAGACCTGTTATTGTCTCTAAGCTCAGTGACACAGATGACTCACAGAAGCTAGACCCCCTCTGCCACCAAGCTGAATGCACATGTGATCCAGGATTCACAGGAGATGAAGGGGAACATTCCATAGGAGCTCAGAGAGCTGCAGGCTTGGATGTGTCCTTTGCCAGCAAGGTGAGCCAACAGATCAGTGTCAAAGTGTATGTACTGCTCCTGTGCCTAACACCCAGATCTGTCCTTCAGTATACTCGTTGCTACTTCACTTCAGCTTTACAAATCTTCATAGATCTGGAACCTTTCCGTATTCCACGTCTTTAATATCCTTCTCTCATGGTATTCTAAATGCAACTCCCACCTCCAGTACTAAGGATCAAATCCAAGGGCACTCTACCACTAAGCTACATCCCTAGTCCTTTTTAATTTTTTAAATTTTGAGATAGGGTCTTGGTAAGTTACACAAGCTAGACTCCAACTTGTGATCCTCCTTCCTGAGCCTCTCAATTTTCTAAATCTTGCACAAAATTTTGTGATCAAAACTGCCCTGGAACCAGACAGGAAAGGAATCCTGGGAAATGTAGTTCCAACTTAGCTAAAGTGACACAATACAATGCAATCATAAGCATGCAGACCTAGTATGATAAATCTGTTGGTAAATCTTTCTTTGGCAAAGAAGAGCCACACTGAGCTCTGTTTCATTGGGACATAGCACAGCAGCTCTCAACAGATGTTCATTGACTCAACAGAATTTTCTCCTCACCTCCCACTCAAACAAATGTTTGAGTTTGTTCTGGGGCCCTGGGAAATAGCCCAGTGTTTTCCTGAAGAGTACCATTTACATAAAAGTCAATGGTGCTATTGTTGGGGGTATTCTGTTTTTCTGGAGACTAGGGAGCTGAAACTGTCCAGGGGTTTGAAAGGAGCCAGCTTTCACACACAAACTCCAAGCCCATTCAAAGCTCAGGGGGTTAAAGAACACAGTATCCAATATGCAAATACGCGTGCAGCCAGGATTGCAGAGGTGAGAACTCGGCTGACAGCAGGCAATTCACACTTCAGAAAAGTGGCAGAGTGCCTGAGGTGGTTAGAAAAAACCTGAACAATAAAAACAAAACAAAACAAAAAAAAAACCCCTCAATGTCATTAGGTTCCAGAAGCTAAGGAAAAGTGCTCTTGGCGTTATCTATACAAGGAGTTCGCTCATAGCCTAGGAGGTTTAGAACCTAGGTACCAAAAAAGAATTTACAGATAAATGGCTAAGTTGATGTATTCCAATGTTTTCATCAAAGTAATCAGGATGCTCTTACAAGCATAGTTCAACTCCAAAATCCCTTAGAAGTATACTTTTATTTATTTATTTAGTGGTGCTGGGGATCAAACTCTGAGCCTTGTGCACGATAGACAAGCACTCTACCATTGAGCTATGCTCCAGCTCCACAAATATGCCTTTAGATAGTTAAGAGCTCCCCAAATCCTCCTTCTGATTTGCTTTTCGTCGTCTAAAATCCCTTTGTACAATGTTCATGCTACCATGTTCTCAATTAAGCATCAATACTGTGTCAGCTATACTGTACAAGGTGTGTTTTTCTGGGGGGAGGGGATACTGGGGATTGAACTCAGGGGCACCCAACCACTGAGCCACATCCCCAGCCCTATTTTGTATTGTATCTAGAGACAGGGTCTCACTGAGCTGCTTAGTGCCTCGCTGTTGCTGAGGCTGGCTTTGAACCCGTGATCCTCCCGTCTCAGCCTCTAGCCGCTGGGATTATAGGCATACACCACCATGCCTGGCTGTACAAGGTTTTTGACAATTATCATTTCTTTTTTTTTTTTCCTTTTTTTTTTTTTTTTGGTACCAGGGATTGAACTCAGGGGTACTCAACCACTGAGCCACATCCCCGGCCCTATTTTGTGTTTTATGTAGAGACAGGGTCTCACTGAGTTGCTTAGCGCCATGCTGTTGCTGAGGCTGGCTTTGAACTCGCGATTCTCCTGTCTCAGCCTCCCTAAGTGCTGGGATTACAGGCTTGAGCCACCCACCCCACCCCCCGCTACAATGATCATTTCTAATGCTCAAGACAACTCTTCAAGGTAAGCATTATTATCTCTTTATGAGGAAACTGAGGTATTAGGAAAGGTTAAATACTTGCCCAAGGGCATAGCTGGCATATAAATGAATTTGAATCCAAATAAATCTAACTCCAGTCTGCATTTTCCCCCTCCCCTTTTTTTTTTAATTTTTTTTTTAGTTGTAGATGGACACAACATCTTTATTTATTTTTATGTGGTGCTGAGGATCGAACCCAGTGCCTCATGCATGCAAGGCAAGCACTTTACTACTGAGCTACAATCCCAGCCCCCCCCCCCCCCTTAAACCGCTTGGCTTGTCAAGAAAAAATAGGGCTTAGGGCAAAAAAGCCCTGACAAAGGACATATAAATGACTTAAAAAACAACTTCCAAGTTGGGCATGGTTGCCCGCCCCTGTAATCTCAGCACTTTGGGAGGCTGAGACAGGAGAATTATGAGTTCAAAGCCAGCCTCAGCAACAGTGAGGTGCTAAGCAACTCAGTGAGACCTTGTCTCTAAATAAAACACAAAATAGGCCTGGAGATCTGGCTCAGAGGTCATGTACCCCTGAGTTCAATCCCTAGTACCAAAACAAACAAACAAAAAAACCTTCCAGTTCTGAAATTTCTAGACTTTAATCTCTATTCATCTGGTGGTTGCTTAAGATGCCTACTTGGAATCTTTCCCACCAAACGGGTTGAAGGTGGGAGCAGTAAATGAAGGTTGTGGTGCCCAAAAAGACTCTGCAGGGGGAAAGTGTAGCTTAAAGGTCCTAAAAATGCCTGTCAGGGAAAGGTTTCTATGCCTCCATTGCTCTTTTCTGGGAAGTAGGAACCTAAAACCACATGTTCGAAGTCATACCCAATAGCTTTAGGATTCAAAAGCACCAAGTACTGGGGGCTGGGGTTATGGCGCAGTGGTAGCATGCTCGCCTAGCACGCGGTAGGCACTGGGTTCGATCCTCAGCACCACATAAAAATAAAATAAAGATATTCTGTCCACCTATAACTAAAAAATAAATATTAAAAAAAAAAAAAAGCACCAAGTACTGGGCACACCCTTGATATCCTTGGACAAGCACTTAAGCATCTAACTTAGGGTTCTGATATCCAGAAAATTAGCTCAGGCCACTTACCTTGGAGAGGAAGGCCAACTCTGCCAGCTTACAAGAAACCCATGTGATTACTCCACTTTTCCTCACTTTCCACATAACTGTCTTCTCTGTAGTTCACTAATTTCCTTCTTCTCTTTTGGAGTGGACAATAATAATACACCCATCCATCAATAAAGTTCTCTCTTAGGGCAAAATCAGCAGCAAAAGAGGAGAAAAAGAAAAATCCCTAACTACATGAATAAATTTAAACAAAAAAAATATTCCTTCAACTGTACCTTTCTCTGGACATCTGCCACTTTCTTCTCAGAGACTAAATTGCTGAGTCACTTTGCAATCTGTGTTATCTGGCTGAGGGAGGAAACAGGAGATTTCACCTGTAACAGCAGATTTCTAGGATGAGGCCAAAGCCAGACAAGGTTGGGAGAAAAAATTTTTCTAGAGATTTGTTAAATGGCCTTTTAGTGCCATCTGCTGTTCAATTCTAGAAAGCAAACTTGGGGAATTCTAGCATTAGAGCCTGAGGGATTCCTTTACTCATCTAATGTCTGTTGAACATGTCAAAAGTGACAGGCAGTGTAACAGGATTAAAGGGTATATATGAATCTGAATAATACACAACCCAGATATGCTAGAGGTTCACAGCCTAAAGTATAAGGCATTCAAACAGACATGTTAGTGTTTTATGCATCATAAGGGTATAAGATGGAAAGAGAGCAAAGAAGGTTCTTTGGGTCCAAGGAGTATACCCCATAAGGATTTCAAGATGGACAGTTTACCAACAGAATAAAGGTGGAGGCAAAGGGCATGCCAGGCAAAGGAAGGAGTATGTGTAAAGACGCTTAAGCACAAGATACTCCACTGATAGCTTAGCTTATATTCTGTGAGCAATGAGGTCTTTGAATAGTTTTGGGCAGGGCTGTAATTTGGTCAGATTGATGTTTACAAAGACATTCTCATAGCAAGCAAGGTGAAGAACATTAGAAGGAAAGCCTGGAGGCAAAGAGACCAAAACAGTCTACTTCAATAGTCCAGTTAAGGTAGAGACTGTGAGAAAGGAAGAGGATGAACTGGAGAGATTATTTCAAGTAAAACTGAAAAAAAAAATGTTTCATTGTCTAAGGGAAAGAGATTTTATGAATCCAAAGGAAAGGGAGAGAGGTGTTTGGTTTAGGTGACTGTGTAGAGAAAGGGGTATAATGAAAGCTAAATGATTTCTGTTTAGAACAAGCTGACTTTGAAAGCTGTAGACTGTCCACAAGGTAAATGGAAAATGGGTCTAAAGTTAATCATTACCTCATCCCATCTCTTCTTTTCCCAACATGAACATTTTCTATTAGAAAAAGAACTTGTTCCCATTACAGGTACTTCTGCAACCCACTTTCTCCCAAGTTAGGTAGGTTAACCTGTTCAACCTAACCTAACCTACCTTGCAATCTAGTATTCCAAGCATTTCATCTTCTTTCAGTTGGAGATAGAATACCACATCACAGAAAAGTATCACTTATTTTGTACTAAGACAGCTACTGAATTTAATAGTTGTTACTTAGAGCAAGATACTTCTTTTGTAAAATGAAGATAATGTACTTTTCATGGTTGTAGAGTTCTAAATTATATATATATATATGGTGTGACATATCAGAGTACTGAATATATGTGAGTCACTCTTAATCCTATATTATAAAAGATCAAGCTGAAAACTTTTGATGGCACACTCAGACTTTGATCTGAGAAATAGCTTTTCATATTTTCTGTAAAACAGCTGGTATATGCTATGTATACTCTTTATGGGAAGGACCAACAAGAAAGTATTTTTCTTTTTTTTTTCCAAATATTTTTTTAGTTGTAGATGGACACAAGATCTTTTTTATTTATTTATTTTTATGTGGTGCTAAGGATCAAACCCAGTGCCTCACACATGCAAGGCAAGCGCTCTACCACCAAACCACAAGAAAATATTTCTTTAATGTAGATACAAGGAAAGAATGGATTTGTTTCCTTATTAGTGAGAATTATTGTATTTGCTTAACTGACAAATTTTGAGCTAAACTGCGTACTCCATTACTAAGTACCATAGGTTGTATACAAGCTGGCTAGTATATTTGTTCTTTTCCCCGCCCCCTTTTGGTACTGGGAATTAAACCCAGGGGAGCTCTATCTGAGCTACATCCCCAGTTTTTAATTTTATTGATTTATTTTTATTTTGAGACAAGGTCTTGCTAAGTTGCAGAGAGGGGCCCTGAACTTAACTACTCTACTGTCTCAGTCTCCCTAGTAGCTGAGATTACAAGGGTGCACTTCTGCACCCATGTTTTTTTGTTCTTATCGAGAGGATAATAACTGAAACTAGCCACAAGACTGACCACAAGGACACACAGAAGACAAAGCAAGTTTATTGCCAGGAATCTGACAGTCTGCCTCACACAGAGAAAAGAGCAGCAACTTCCTTCTTAGAGTTACTTTTTGTGAGAAAGATCATGATTGGAGGGGGGTACTCCATTGGGGAGGTTAGTCTTTGTGGTTGGCACAGCGAACACCACGTGATTTTATGAAAAGCAAGTTCCTATTTATTAAGAACAGAAACAGGCAGTTATATCTTTTTCTTTTTTTTTTGGTACCGAGGATTGAACTCGGGTACTCCACCACTGAGCCACATCCCAGCCCTATTTTTGTGTGTGTTTTATTTAGAGACAGGGTCTCACTGAGTTGCTCAGTGCCTCACATTTGCTGAAGCTGGCTTTGAACTCGCCATTCTCCTGTCTCAGCCTCCCAAAGTGCTGGGATTACAGGCCTGCACCTCCGCACCTGGCTATTAATTTCTTAATAAGAACAGCAGCTAAAAAATAGGGGGTGGGAGAAAGGAAGATGGCTGTAGTTGTGCTAACAACAACTACCATTTTTTGAGAAGTTACTTCTTGCCAGGCATTGTGCCAAATGCTTTACCTTCATTGTTTCACATAATCTTTGCCACAACCCACGGAGGCATTACTGTCATTTTCAACATAAAAACGGAAACTATAGCTCAGAGATGTGTCTGGTTAGTCATTCAAAAGCAGGTCTGCCTGACTCCCAATATCATTCCACTTTCCTTGTGTTCTATTTTTGTTATGGTACTGGAGATCCAACCCAGTTACCCAGGCAGGTAACTGTCATTGAGCTATATTCCCAGTCCTTTTTATTTTGAGACATTGTCTCGCTAAAATTGCTGAGGCTGGCTTAGAACTTGAGATCCTTCTGCTTTAGCTTTTCTAGTAGCTGGGAATACAGGTGTGTGTCACCGGGCCTGGCCCAACACTACAGCTCTCAACCTCCACTTCCATTTTAGTGTTTTACAACTGACATCTGGATTTCATTCAGTTTATTTTAAACTGTTCGCGCCCCCCCCCCCCCCCCCCGGCCCCCTTAAGGTAGTGGAACTCTCTTGTTTTTGTTTTGTTGTTTTTGAGATACTGGAATTGAATCTCTCTCATGCTAGGCAAACACACTGAGGTGCCCGCCCTCCGCCCTTATTTTGCTTTTCATTTTCAGACAGGGTCTCCTAAATCGCCTCTGAAATTGCGGTCCTTCTACCTCAGCTTCTGGGAGTAGCTGGATTATCACACGTGCACCACTGAATTCCGGCCTGAGTGACTTTCTCCACGTCTAACAGGACCACGATATTGTTCATTCAAAAAACGAAGCAATTAGAATATATAAAATCTCACTTGCAAGCAGGCGAGGTTTAATGGCTGACAACAAAGTGAAATTGAGTCCCAGGGACTGGAAGGTACGGCCTCCGGGCCAATAGGCCCTAAACCCGGACCTTGCCTGTCTCTGGGATTCTGACATGCACCCGCCTCCAACTTTTTATTTTGTACCGGGGTTTGAACTAAGGGGTACTCAACAACTGAGCCACACTCCCAACCCTATTTTTGCATTTTATTTAGAGACAGGTTCTCACTGAGTTGCTTAGCGCCTGCCGTTGCTGAGGCTGGCTTTGAACTCACGATCCTCCTGCTTCAACCTCCCCAGCCGCTGAGATTACAGGCGTGCACCAACCCGCCTGGCCCAAGCACCCCTTTTTTGCACGCTGACAAAAAAGGTTCACAGGCCCGCTAAGCCTTCCCTTCTACCGGTACACACAAGCAAACTGAGGCCCTGAGATTGGCTGAGATCTGGCCTACTCACGCCTGCCAGCTCAAAGAAGGCGGTGTCCACTTTTGCCCCTGCAGCGACTAGAGGTTAGCCAGTGGCTGATACCCATCGTCCAATAACCAGTTTCACCATGGAGAACTAAACCTAGGTAACCCTCAGGGTTACTCACCCGAAGCAAAAGGGAGGAAGGAAGTGGGCCTTCAAGGGAGGCCGGAAGTAAAGCCGGCCAATCAAGACAGTTCGGTGGCACTTTGGGAGGCCCACAGTCTTGGGTGAAAGGAGGTGTGTTCCGCTTTTAAGGTGAGTCTCACTAGAAATGTCGCGAGATCTTCGCATAGGCGGACTGATTGGTCAAAGGACAGAAATTGGGCGTTACGCCCGCTGTTTCCTCAGGTCTCCGATTGGTTTTCTAGATGAGACGGCAGTGAGCGACAACGGGTTCCCTGCATGCCCATTGGTGGGCCTTGCGGGACTGCGGGTGCGCGGGCGTCAGCGCGGGCGTTCGAACTGGCGTTTGGCGGCGTTGCCATGGGGATGCGGCCTAGCTGCTGCTTGAGGCTGGCTGATGACCAGACGCTCAGGTCTCCAGCTTTGGAGTGCTCACAAGACGGCGTCGTTTTCTCCTGTCTTGAGGTACGACTCAGGAAGCCCCTACGGGTGAGAGAATGGGGAATCCGGGCGGAGCAGGCTTCTTGGGAACGGTGGCGCCTGCCCAGCGGTGAGGGTGTGCCTGACGGCTGCCGAGCATTTATGAAGGAACTGGGAGTTGGTTCCTTCTGGTTCTTCCAAATGTTTACCCACTCTTCCTTTCATCCCCATATTTCTGCTTTTTCTTTAGCAATGATCTTGAACATCACCTCTATCATGACGTCTTTATGAGTTGCAAATTCCTCCTGCTTTTGAACCCATACCCAGACTGGAACCTTTCTTAAGTTCGGGTTATTCGGCTTTAGGTTGTGTACTTTGTAAATCCCAGTGTCGTCCTCTCATAAAATTTTTGAAATCTTTGAGGTAAGGCAAACTTTTTCACATGTCTTACACGTAGTAGATTTTCAGGAAATATTTGTTCATTTTAATTTAATTCACATACAGGTCAGATTCCCCTTTATGTATTTTTATTCTGTAGTAGAGAGGCTCTGTGGTCTATTTCAATGCATGTAACAGTGCAGTTAGTTCCTGTCTTATCCATTCAACAGGTGTCCATGATAGAATTGTATTAGCAAGACTGTTTCCTTGTTAGCTCATGACTTAATTCATTCTCATTGCTGTTTATTCTCATAACAAATTCATAACTCAATGGTGACTTTAATAAAAGGATTGGAAAAGTCAGGTCATAGTAACTATGTTCTGACTACCCTCTTAGAAAAGTTTGAAACACTGCCCTGTAACTAAACTGCAGATCTGTAATGTAGTGGAAACTGGATTGGGGATTCAGAACTTGGTCTTGGCTCTTTAATTCATTCACTGTAGATGGTTTTGCAAGCCATTTACCCCTTCAGACCTTGCTTTTTCCATCTGGAAAATCAAAGGGTTGAATTAGATTAGAACTCATGTGACTCTATTAATTATCTGTCAGTAATTGATATCACACTCCCAGCCTTCCAAAGACCATTCTGATTTCTTTCAGCAGCAAATAGTAGCTACCATTTATTGAACATTTATCCTGTGCAAATTACTGTATCAAGGGCTTTATATAAACATACATTTTTCTTAGTATAGCATATAAATATGCCACCCAGATATCATGTTATTAAAAAGTTTTATGTTGTTAATGAAATTTGTAATTTGTGCAGAGTAGATCCTCAGCAAGTTTTGTTAAATGAGCTGTGACATATGCCTGTAGTCCCAGCTACTTGGGAGGCTGAGGTCAGAGGATTACATGAGCACAAGTGTTTGAGGCTACCCTACACAATATAGCAAGATCTCATCCCTTTTTGAGGGAAAAATGGTTTTACTTCTTATACTTTGAGTGTCATGGTCACTGTAAACTTTCTTTTTTTTTTTTTTTTTTTTAAATGTTTATTTTTTAGTTGTAGGTAACAGAATATCTTTATTTTATTTTTATGTGGTGCTGAGGATCGAACCCAGTGCCCCATGCGTGCTAGGCGAGCACGCCACCACTGCGCCATAATCCCAGCCCCACTGTAAACTTTCTGATTTACTATGTCAGGGGTTTTGGTGTTTGTGTCCTGTTCAACAAGACAACTTTTCCATATGTATAAATGAATTACAATAGGTACCATATATTGTTGAATGTATATCACATACTGAATGTCTATCACTTGGTTTGCATTATTCTATCTAATCTTCATGGAAGCAAACATCTAAGTCATCATCATTTTTTGCTTCCTAAATGATCTCCTTCCTTCCTTTTTTGCCCACCCCCTGCAGTGCATTCACTGAACTGGTCCAGTGATTTTTTTTTTTTTGGTACCGGAGATTGAACTCAGGGACACTCGACCACTGAGCCACATTCCTAGCCCTATTTTGTGTTTTATTTAGAGACAGGGTCTCACTAAGTTGCTTAGCGCCTTGCCACTGCTAAGGCTGGCTTTGAACTCGCAATTCTCCTGTCTCAGCCTCCCAGAGTGCTGGGATTACAGGCGTGCGCCACTGTGCCCGGCTGGCCCAGTGATTTTTAAAAACATGTATCAGATTATATCTCTTTCCTTGCTTAAACTCTTCCAATGGGTTTCTATTTCCCTTAAAAATAAAATTTAGATACCTTTACATGGCCTAATAAATGCTACCTAATCTGACTCCAACCTTTCTTTCTTCATCTCTCTTCATCTACTATGCTAGCCAGACTGGCCTTCTGTTGATCACTTGATCATGCCATACTCATTTCCACCCTAGGGTTGACATACTCTCCTGAAATGCTTTTCCTCCTGATCTTATACTATTTCAAGTTTCACCTCAGTGTTCCTTCTGACTGAGGCCTTTTCTAATCATTCAATATAAGTTAGGCCCTTTCATCTGTTTTTTAATTGCACTTATCACTCTCTGAAATTACTGTTTATGTGATTGTTATCTTCTCCCACTAAGATAATAGTGCCATTAGGGCAGTGACAGTTCCTTTGTTTTGTTCACTGCACATTGTCTAAGACAGGGCCAAGCTCATAAAAGCCTCTCAAAACATATTTCTTTTTTTTTAAATATTTTTTTAGTTGTTGATGGATCTTTATTTTATTCATTTATTATTTGTATGTGGTGCTGAGGATCGAACCCAGTGCCTCACACATGCTAGGCAAGTGCTCTACCACTGAGCTACAGCCCAGCCCATCAAAACATATTTCTTGAATGACTGGATAAAAGTTCTTGTTGGAGCTGTGACCATAGCTGTGTCCCTAATAATGTTTTGGAGCAATACAACCTTCCTTCATTTTGTTGCCAGGAGCAGTGAGTCAGGGCACTACCAACTCTGCCAAAGTTTTACTAAGTAATCACCTTAACCTGATACAAGTTTTTATCATCCTGATTACTACTGGTATCAAATGCTTTTATAAAGTTTTAAATATAGTGTTAGGGATATTTGTTTTTGAAGCAGTTATTGAATGTTTATTATTTTTAGATACAATTTAGATACTAGGGAGAAAACATTCTTTGACCACAAAGAGATCATATTCTAGAGGAACACATAGAAATGTTCATATATAATTGTTACAAAATATAACTACTATAACTACTGATAGAGATTATTAAAATATAATGTGAAGCAGGGCACTGGGCACCATTGTGCTTGCCTGTAATCCCAGTGGCTCAGGAGGCTGAGGCAGGAGCATCACAAGTTTAAAGCCAGCCTCTGCAAAAGCAAGGCACTAAGCAACTCAGTGAGACCCTGTCTGTAAATAAAATACAAAATAGGGCTGGCAGTGTGGCTTGGTGGTCGAGTGCCCCTGAGTTCAATCCCTGGTACCCCCTACCAAAAAAAAAAAGAGAGAGAGAGAATGCAAACACAGAAGGGGCATCTGATCACATCTAGGGAATTCAGAAAATACCTCATTTATATTTTAATCAATAAGAAGTAAATAGGTAAAGTAAGACTTGATGAAAGTGGAAAAAGGCTATTTAAGAGCACATGAACAAATACACAGAGAAATAAAGCAGTTCAAAGCGTTGACTGAACTGGGGAGAGAAGGGGCTTGGGACATGCCAAGCTTGGACTTTGCCATGTAGATAGATGATAAGATGCCACTGAGAAGTATTAAATAAGGGAGCAGCATGGTCATATTGTACTATTGAAAGAGTGGTCTGGCTCAGTAGTCTGAAGGATGACCTGGAAGGGGCAAAACAGGAGGTAAGGAGAGCAATTAAGGTGTAATGATCTAGGTGACAGCAGTAGGGGCTGAATTACTTAGGCAGTGGTGGCAGGAATGAGAATGGGAGAAGGGACATTTGACAGATTATTAGATAAAATTGGAAGAATCTGTTGATTGGATTTGGGGTTAAAGGTGAGGAGGGTATCTGTGAGATGCTTCACAGTTTAGTTTCGAGTGACCTCATGAACGGTACTGTCACCTAACCCCCACCCAAAGAGAAAGAGGGGCAGAGTTTTGTCAGGAGGTAATGAGGTCACAAGTAGTTCAGATTCTTAATCCTGGGACTCTTTTAACATTTTTTTGTTCTCTTATAAGTAAGCTCTCTACCACTAAGGTATATCCCCAGCCCCATGAGACATTTTGATAGTGATTTCTACATGTGTTTTTGTTTCTTAAATTATTTTGTAGTTGTAAATGGACAGGATGCCTTTATTTTTGTTTATTTTTATATGGTGCTAAGGATTGAATCCAGTGCCTCACACATGCTAGGCAAGCACTCTGCCACTGAGCTACAGCTACAGCCACCTACATGTTTTGTTTTGTTTTTTTAAATTTTGTTTAGTTGTTGATGGATCTTTATTTTATTCATTTATTATTTATATGTGGTGCTGAGGATCGAACCCAGTGCCTCACACATGCTAGGCAAGCACTCTACCACTGAGCTACAGCCCCAGCCCACCTACATGTTTTTTTAACAAGACATTTCTGTGAAGAAAAGTTACACTAGGATTCTGGGAAGTAACCCATGCATGATATTCAGGCTAAAAAGACTAGTTGAGATTTCACCAGCAATTAGGGGCTGTGCTATGTCTATTATAGTCTTTTAAGTTAGCACTGTGTTTATGTTGATTCGTTAAAAGTAGTGGTATAGAATCATATAGCCAATATTTGGCTATCCACACACTTTCTAAGACAAATTCATATGGTGGTTTCAAATAAAGTATGCCTCAGTTTCTTAATTTGTTAAACAATTATAATTTCCATCTATCATAAAAAGTCTTGGGAAAATTAATTGGGTGGCACAACTAATTACATATTAATTATTTAGATCACAAGAAATGGAATTATTGTTTTTAAAATTGTTCATTGCTTTCTCAGTGTCATTCCTTTGGAAATAATTCCTGGTGTCATAGTGGCAACTGTTTCCAAAGGGTTATAATTCTGACTGAAAGAATCTATATGTTAAAAAAACAGATTATGGGCTGGGGTTGTGGCTCAGTGGTAAAGCACTTGCTTAGCATGTGTGAAGTACTGGGTTTGATCCTCAGCACCACATACAAATAAATAAAGGTATTGTGTCCATCTATAACAATTAAAAAAAATGTGCAGGGGGCTGGGACTGTAGCTCAGCGGTAAAGCGCTTGCCTCGCATGCTTGAGGCCCTGGGTTCGATCCTCAGCACCACATACAAAGCAATAAAATAAAAACATTGTGTCCATCTACAACTAAAAAAATATTTAAAAAAAAAACGTGCAGGGCATGATGGCCCATGCCTGTAATTCTAGCTACATTGGAGATTGAGGCAAGAAGATTCTAAGCTCAAGGCCAGCTGGGCAATCTAGCGAGACCCTCTCTCAAATAAAAAAAGTGATAGGGATGTAGCTCAGTGGTAGAGTGTTTGCCTAGCATGTGAAGACCGTGGGTTTTATCCCCAGCACTAAACAAACAACAAAAACCCTGATCATTATTTATTTTTTTAAAAAATATTTATTTATTTATTTTTTAGTTTTAGGTGGACAGAATATCTTTGTTTTTATGTGGTGCTGAGGATCGAACCCAGTGCCTCACGCATGCTAGGCGAGCACGCTACCACTGCGCCACAATCCCAGCCCCTGATCATTATTTTTCCAGTAAAACACGAGATATTATTTGGTGAAAGTATTCGATGACTGCAAAGTAGCAAAAATCTGCAAATGACAGCTTCCTGAGGTTGGCTTAGACCAATACTTTAAAAATAAAGCACTGAATTTAAACCCTATACTGGTCACCACCTGTTGCCGGAAATTCTTCAGAATGGAACCTCTATATTTAGAATAATGCTTGGACTGTTTTAAGATAACTGGGTTCAACAATTTTTTATGGTTTATTTTTAGGTAATTGCTCCCAAGCTTTTTTTTTTTTGGTACTGGAGATTGAACTCAGGGGCACTTGACCAGTGAGCCACATCCCCAGCCCTGTTTTGTGTTTTATGTAGAGACAGGGTCTCACTGAGTTGCTTAGTGCCTCGCTGTTGCTGAGGCTGGTTTTGAACTCGCGATTCTCCTGTCTCAGCCTCCTTAACTGCTGGGATTACAGGCTTGTGCCACTGCGCCCGGCTGCTCCCAAGCTTTTGGTCAAATTTAAGAACTCTAATAAAACCATGGGAGAGAATTTCAGTAATAGCAAAGAATTAGCAATTAAATCATAAACGAAATTGAAACTTTTTTTTCAGTTATAAGCAGAAACAATCTCTTGAAAAAAAGTTGTTTTTTTGTGCTGGGACTCAAGGGTACTTGACCATTGAGCCACATCCCCAGTCCTATTTTGTGTTTTATGTAGAGACAGGATCTCACTGAGTTGCTTACGCCTCGCTGTTGCTGAGAACTTAAGATTCTCCTGTCTCAGCCTCCCAAAGTGCTGGGATTACAGGCGTGTGCCACCACGCCTGGCTGCAAACTACTTTTTTTAAACAATTGGAATAACTCACAGTTTGGTATCACAAAATTCACATCTTGCTTTAAAAATTTCATTACCTGGGTGTGGTGGTGCATACCTATAATCCTTGCTATTGGGGAGGAGGATCACAAATACAAGGCTACTCTTGGCAATTTAGCAAGATCCTGTCCCAAAATAGAAAGGGCTGGGGAAGTAGCTCAGTGAGAGGGTACCCCTGAGTTCAATTCCCAGTTCTGCCAGAAAAAAGAAAGAAAGCAAAAAGAAACAAAATTCCTTTAAGTATCATATCTAATTTCTTTGCAGCTGTTCTAAGCAGTTGTCCACTGTCATTTGTCTTCTGCTGAGATCTGTAGTCTATAGATAGAATAATTCCTAGAGTTTGAAATAATGAAATTTCTTAGGGAAGAGAATGAATACTATATTATTCACTTTTTAATCTGCCACTAATAACACCCTAAATTTCTTGAGTTCTCAGTTAGGATCTAATGCTTATCATGAGGTACAATATCATTTTAATGAAAGTTGAAAGTATTGAGTTTATATTGTATCAGTTTCTTCCCCCTCAATCTCTACCCCCATACTGGGGATTGAATTCAGGGGTGTTTTATCACTGAACCACATCCCTAGCCCTTTTTATTTTTTTATTTGAGACAGAGTCTCACTAAGTTTGGTAGGACCTCACTGAGTTGCTGATGCTATTTTCAAACTTGAGATCGCCTTGCCTTAGGCTCCTGAGTTCTGGGATTATAGCCATGTGCCATCATGCTCCACTGGTACAATGGACCCAGTGACTTTGTGAGTATTCCATTTACAAGTGACCATTATTAGTGATTGTCTAGGGCTAGATGGGGGAAATGGGTTTCTTTTAGGGAATGAAGAACATGATCTAAAATTGATTGTGGTGATGGTTACAACTCTATGAACATACAAAAAGCCATTGAATTTAAGGATTTTTATGGCATGTGAATTACATATAAACTTGTTGTACCTATTTTTAAAAGTGATAATTGACAGTTTGGTAGAACTCAAAGAAACATTTCTTGACAATTACAAGATATTTTAATCCTTATATTTTTATACTACTACTTCTATAATAATGAAATTAAACTTTGATTTGGCCTTTGGACTTCTTACGTGGACCAGTTTGAAGGATTTGCTTTAATACCTGCTAATCTTCGCATGTAGTCCCTCATTTTCAGGAATGGTATATTCATTTAAAACATATATAATTGTACAGTTAGTGGAAAACAGTAAAATGTTTGAAAAGCCACGTTTACCTACCAAAAATATATGACATTGGATAAGTGACTTAAACCATTCATAGCTCTAAGTACCACATAAAATGATGGTGTTGGGCTAAATCATGAATCTCATATTCTAATGTCCACAGGGCTAACCAAATAATATAAATGAATAAAGTTGATTTGTATAAAGGAACTAGGAGCAGTGAGGACCATTGGGTATACAAGACTACATGTTCTTTTTAAAGGAGACAACCACTACTCAGTTTTGATCTATTGTTGCCCTAATTATAGGCCCAATGTAGCTATACATTTTAATTTTCAAGAAAAGCAGGAGCTGGGTGTTTTTATTTGCTCCTGATTTGTAAATATTGAAACTAATTTTAAAAATGTTTTAAACACTATTCAAGCTGAACTGTAAAATATGAAGATAATCCTTCATGGGCCAGATATTATGGAAAAAATCAGCTGTAGATTACATGATCTCTGTTACTCTGGCTACTGTAGGATTATCTAAAAAATTTATGTGACAAAAATATAATGTGGCACATACCAAAGAATATAGCAAAATATGCATGAGTTATAAAACATAATACAAAAATAATACATACTCAAGACCTAGCATACAATCTCCCTATGTTCTCTTCATGTTCCCTATTTCTCTGTTCAACCTTCAAAAGTTTCCACTATCCTGAATTTTGTGTTTAGATACCTTAATCATATATTGTTGGGATTTGTTTGCTTTTGAGCTTTGTAAAAAGGAAAACATTTTTCTGGTATTTGTGTTTCCTCTTGTGATGTTTCTGAGATTTGATAAATTATTGAATATAGCTGTAGATTATTCTTTTCAACTGCTATATAATATTACATTATGTGAATAAAACCAAATTTCTTCTCCAGTCAGTGGATATTCAGGTTATTTTCAGTTTTGGCTCTCATGAACAGTTCTGTTATAAACATTCTTGTGTGCCTCCTGAAGTACTCATGCAAAAGTTTTCTTTTTTTTTTTTTAAATTTATTTATTTTTTTAGTTGTAGGTGGACAGAATACCTTTATTTTATTTTTATGTGGTGCTGAGGATTGAACCCAGTGCCTCATGCATGCTAGGCGAGCACGCTACCACTGCGCCACAATCCCAGCCCCAAAAGTTTTTCTATTGTATTTATCAAGTAGAATGATTAGGTTGTATGATATATAAAGACTTCTTATTAATGTTAAACAGTTTTTCAGTGTTACTGATTTAGCGTATTATTTTTACTCTGAAAGTTCTCCATAAATCTGTCTTCTCTAATTTATTCTCTTCTTCCACATTTTTTTCCCCTTGATGGAAATAATCTGCTTCACTGCACCTTTATTCTTCTAGATAACCATGATTAAGAGTCTTTTCTTTCTGCTAGGTGCACTGGTGCACACCTATAATCCCAGCAACTTGGGAGTCTGAGGCAGGAGGATCACAAATTAGAGACCAGGCTCAGCGATTTAGCAAGACCCTGTCTCAAAATATAAAATAAAAAGCAAAAAAGGGCTGGGGATGTGGCTTAGTGGTAGAGTGTCCATGGGTTTAGTCCCCAGAACTGGAAAAAATCAAAAAATATTTTTTTCTGACACAATAGAATTGTATTTAAAAGTGGACATTAGGGGCTGAGGTTGTGGCTCAGCGGTAGAGTACTCACTTAGTGTAGGTGAGGCACTGGGTTCGATCCTCAGCACCACATAAAAATAAAAATAAAGGTATTGTGTTTGCCTACAACTAAAAATATATATTTTTTTTAAAAGTGGACATTAGCTTTTACTTTTCATAAATATAATTTGCTGAAAGTGCCTTTTAAAAAGTTTTTTCACAAAGAAACATTTATTTTAAAGTTTCATAGTGAGTTGGAGACTAGCTAGTGGTAGACTGCATGCCTAGCATGCATAAGGTTGTGGTTTCAATTTCCAGCAACTGTCCTGCCCCCAAAATAAGGTAAGATACATCAACCTTTTCAGGTAGAGCTATTTTAAATGCTATCCAAAGGCACATTTTACTTATTCACTATATTCTTTGTAATAAAAGTAAATGCACCTTTAAAGAAAATTGTGTGTGTTAACTGAGGATCAAACCCAGGGCCTTGTGCATGCTTGGCAAGGTTCTACTAATGAGCTAAATTTCCACCTCTAAAGAGGGATTGTTTTAATTAACCTTTATCAAAATAACAAATATCATTAAATACTAGAAAATCCATGTACAAGTGAGTGAAGCTTTTTTCCTTCTTTTTTTTTTTTAAACAGGCAGATTTATTTATTCAAAATAAGGATAGCAGTCCTAAGCATCTTAATAAAATGCAGTAGGCTTTGGATTGTGATGATTGATGGTTGCACAACTCTACTGAAACTATTGAATTGAATATTTTAAATGGGTGAGTTTTATAGTATGTGAATTACACATCATAATAAAGTTGTTAAAAATGTAATAATGTTCTAATAATCCTAGAGGGATTTACTGATCCTTTTTTTTAAATAATTTTTTAAAATTATTTTTTAGTCATACATGGACACAGTGTCTTTATTTTCTTTTACTTATTTTTATGTGGTGCTGAGGATCGAACCCAGTGCCTCACATGTGCAAGGCAAGTGCTCTGCCACTGAGCCACAACCTCAGCCCCTCCTCATTCCTTTTTGATAATTGAAGTATTTGGGATATTGCATGAGTTGAGACATGAAAAAACTTGAATGCTTTAGAACTTAGACCACTTTCCCCTATTTTTTTTTCTGATTGGAAAGGGATAGTATATGGATCTTAGAGATAGTTTTCTTCTCCCCATCTCCTTCCCTTTACTCCTTTCTTCTCCTACTTATTTCCTCCTCTTCCTCTTTGCTTTCCTCTCCTCCTTCTCTCCTCTTCCTGTTCTCTTCTTCCTCCTCCACTCTCTCCTCCCTCCTGTCCTTCAAAAGTGTTCTACCACTGAGCTACATTTGTATTCCTTTTCATTTTATTTTGAGACAAGATCTTACCAAGTTGCACATCCTTGAGCTTGCAATCCTTCTGCCTCAGCCACCAAAGTAGTTGGGATTGCAAGCATGCACTAACACATCAGGTAGTTTTATTTCTTTCCAGTGATTAAAGATTTTTTTTTAAATAGTTTTTTAGTTGTAGATGGACACAATATCTTTATTTATTTGTTTTTATGTGGTGCTGAGGATCGAACCCAGTGCCTCGCGCATGCAAGGCAAGCGCTTTACCACTGAGCTACAATCCCAGCCCCGTGATTAAAGATTTTTATAAGAAATATTCATGGTAGTTATTTAAGTAGGCAACAGTAGATTCTGATATCTAAGTTTTTGAAATTATAATAACTGCTCCTGGGTTTATGTTAGTTACTAAATTGTCTCATACTAAAGGCAGAGACTAAACTTAGTAAAAATATCCTACCTACCCTAATAGGGACTGCTTCAAACAATTTTTTATAAAGAATACTTTTTCTGAGTCATTGACTATATTTGTTTCACTAACTTTTTCAGATTGATATAAAAATTTTTCACTGATTTAAATATTCAGATATTTCCTATTTTTGCTAGCAGATGTATGAATTCAGTGGGAAAAAAAAACTATGAAAAATAGTATAATCATTTTAACTTGTTCCCAAAGTCCTAAGAAAGAAAAATCACACAAAGTAAATTTTCCACAAAATGGAAAATCTCTTTAGTCTCCATATGCTATATAAATTTAAAATAATGATTCTATGTGATTTTATTTTATGTGAAATTCTACAAACTATAAACCCATCTCTAGTGACAGAAAGCAGATTAGTGATTGCCTTGGGCCAGGATAGAGAACAGGAGAGGCATTCAAGTAATGATTGATGAAGGTTTTGTTTATTTTTTTGAGACCAGGGTCTCACTATGTTGTCCAGGCCACTCTGAAACTCCTGTACTGAAAGGATTTTCCTATCTCATACTACTCAGTAGCTGGAACTATAGGTTTCTGCCACCAGATGATAACTGCCCTGGTTGTAAATTTTTGTTTTGTCTTTACACAGGTATATATTGGTCAAAACTCAGAGAACCATCCACTTAAAATGGATATTTTATTGTTCATAAATAAAGTTGATTAAAAGAAAATGAACCTGTAATCTCAGCACTTTGGGAGGCTGAGACAGGAGAATCGTGAGTTCAAAGCCAGCCTCAGCAACAGGGAAGCACTGAGCAACTCAGTGAGAGCCTGTCTCGAAATAAAACAAAATAGGGCTGGGGATATAGCTCAGTGGTCGAGTACTCCTGAGTTCAATCCCTGGTACCAAAAAAAGAAAAAGAAAATTAAGACCACACGTACATAAGACACATATGCATTGTCTTTACCTTTTGAGATATAGCATCTTCTAATATCTCCATATTATAAGGTACTTGAATCAACTATGCTAATGAAGGGGAGAAAAGTACTTTTAAAATAGTTTAGGTGATGAGTGGAGACTTTGAGGGAGCATGTTACTTAGCTGGATTTTATCCACATCCTAGAACGTAAGTAAACTTAAAAAATTTTATATAAAGTTGCATATATTCCTCTTCCAGTTGATTTTCTCTGCCATTAGGATAAGAAAGTTTGAATTTCTGCCTACTTGATTTTCCAAGAATCTAATTTTCCTTTTTAAAAAGCTTTTAAAAAATGGACATATAAATACTGTACATATTTATAGGGTATCAAGTGATGTTTTAATACATGTATTCATTGTGTAATGTTCAAATTAGGATATGCATACTCATCTCCTCAAACACATCATTTCTTTGTGATTAAAACATTTTAAACTTTTCTTCTACCTTATTTGAAATGTATAGTACATTATCATTATCTATAGTTACCTTATTATGCAAAATACCAGCACTTACATCTAATTGTAACTTAGTAACCATGATGAACTTTTCCTTATCCCCGCTGCTCTCCTCAGCTTGTGGTAATCACTATTCTACCCTTATCTTCAATGAGATCATCTTTTTTAGATTCCACATGAGTGAGATCATGAGGTATTTGTTTTTCTGTTCTTGGTTTATATCATTTACTTAATGTCCTCCAGTTCCATCAATATTGTTGTAAATGACAGATGTCCTTCTTTTATAAGGCTGAATAGAATTCTGTTGTATACATATACATTTTCTTGATGGTTTTTTCCAATTTTTGATTATTATGAATAATGCTGTGATAAGTAAACATGGGAGCACTGATGTTTCTTCAGCATACTGATTTCATTTTGTTTGGATATGTATATAACCAAAAGTGTGATTTCTGGATCATATGTTAGTTCTACATCTAATTTAAAAAAGAAAAACAACTTCTATACCCTTTTCCATTATGGCTATATGAATTTACATTCCCATTAAATGTGTAAGAGTTTTCCATAAACTCACCAGAACTTATCTTTTCTCTTTCTTGTATAACCATTCTAACTGGGATAAGGTAATATTTCATTATAGTTTGGTTTTTCTCTGACAATTAGTGATGTTGAACATTTCTTCATATACCTATTGGCCATTTGTATGTTGTCTCCTCCTCCTCCATAGAATCTGACTATGTTGCTGAGGTTGACCTCAAACTCTTGGACTCAAGTGATTTTCCTGTCTCAGCCTCCTAAGTAGCTGGGACTACAGTTGCATGCCACCACACCCAGCTTTTTTGTATGTCGTCTTTTTTTTTTTAATCTGCATATTCTTTTTTTTTAATATTTTTTTTTAGCTGTAGATGGACATAATGTCTTTATTTTATTGCTTTGTATGTGGTGCTGAGGATCGAACCCAGGGCCTCACGCATGCGAGGCAAGCGCTCTACCGCTGAGCTACAATCCCAGCCCTGTATGTCGTCTTTTGAGAAATGTATATTTAGATATATTGCCCATTTTTTAAAATCAAGGCCATTGTGGTTGTTGCTCTGATTCTTTCCCTAAAGTCCAGGTCCTCTCTGCTTACGACTTACTAGGAATGCATAACTTTGATCTAAATTTAGGACTGTGGGCTGCTACATGTAAAACAGATTCATGTTTTCATTGGAGGAAAGCTGATTTTAGGGTTAGATGGGAAACATACAAGACAAAGGTATCAGAGACTAAGGCAATTGAATGAAAACACATGGAATATATAAAAACCCATGAGTTAATAATGAATTTGACAAACCAGCAAAAACATCACACAAAAAATCCTAAAAGAACTCATCTGATACCATTCAAAATAACTAGGGTAATAACACCTGTGAATTGAAAATTAAATGGAAAGAGTGAAGCATGTATACCTACTTTTGTATACAAAATACTTTCCGTAATCAAATAGCCCTCATTGCCAGGTATGGTGGTATACACTGTAATCCCAGTGACTGAGGAGGTGGGAGGCTGGGACAGGAGGAACTTGACTATGAGGCCAGCCCAGGCAACTTAGTGAGACCCTGGCTTAGAATAAAAAATATAAAGGGCTGAGGATGTGGCTCAGTGGTAAAGTATCCCTAGACTTAATTCCAGTACCAGAAAAAACAACAACAACAACAAAAAGTCAAATAGCCCTAGTTGATAACAGAAAGTTTTTGTTTATAGAATTCCACAAAAAAATATACAGGATCAGAAAAATCACCATTTTGCAGCTCCTAATGAAATAATTAAGATAGGCATTGATCATCAGTAGAAGAAACCATTGTATTAATTTGGTTGAGAGAATTTCACAGCCAAGAGATCAGGCTTCAATACTAGCTGACATTCATATATATTCTGAATCTGATGTGTATGAAGCACATGCTAGTACCTATGAAATATTTTTGCCAGAAATATAGAAGTTGATTCTAATATAGGGTTGCCACATTTGGCCAAAACAAAATAGTTACATTTGAATTTCAGATAAACAAAGAGTGATATTTTTAGTATAAGTATGTCCCATGCTGGATTTAGAGACAAGAAAAACCAACACAAAGTCAGGCACAGTGGCACATGCCTGTAATTCCAACACTTTGGGAGGCTAAGACAGGAGAATCACAAGTTCAAAGCCAGCCTCAGCAACGATGAGGTGCTGAGCAACTCAGTGAGAACCTATCTCTAAATAAAACACAAAATAGGGCTATAGATGTGGCTCAGTGGTCGAGTATCCCTGAGTTCAATCCCTAGTACCAAAAGAAAGAAAAACCAACACAATTTGCTGATGATTCTGCCGAGTGTAGTGGTGTAATAAACTGTCTTGTCCTGATCCATTAAATCATATACTTTTAGCACATATGAAGTCATAATAAGATTGCACCTTGCTGCTATTTTCTATGAGATTGGGGCTCTTCCCAGACTGTATCATGATATTTTAAAATTATGAGCATTCAGATATATTTGTTGTTTCTTTCTCTACACAATGTGTTCTTTGCTTTTAAAACATACGATAAATAGAGGCTAGGGTTGTGGCTCAGTGGTAGAGTGCTCACCTCGTACGTACGAAGCACTGGGTTCTATCCTCAGCACCACATAAAAATAAATAAAAAACAAGCCGGGCGTGGTGGCGCATGCCTGTAATCCCAGCATTTAGGGAGGCTGAGACAGGAGAATCGCGAGTTCAAAGCCAACCTCAGCAATGGCGAGGCGCTAAGCAACTCAGTGAGACCCTGTCTCTACATAAAACACAAAATAGGGCTGGAGATGTGGCTCAGTGGTAGAGTGCCCCTGAGTTCAATCCCCAGTACCAAAATAAACAAACAAACAAATAAATAAATAATAAAGGTATTGTGTCCATCCACAACTAAAAAGTATTTAAAAAAAAAGATAGGGGCTGGGATTATGGCGCAGTGGTAGCGTGCTCACCTAGCACACATAAGGCACTGGGTTCGATCCTCAGCACCACATAAAAATAAAATAAAGATATTCTGTCACCTACAACTAAAAAATAAACATTTAAAAAAAATAAAAAATAAAAAAAAGATAAATACTCCCATGTTTAGAATATACCTGAGTTGTGTAACAAGTCAATAGAACAGTGAGGGGAGATGTGGGACTGCTTTATTAAAAAAAAAAGACTTAAGAAATATAACTAAGTATGTGGTACCTTTTGGATTCTGATTTGAACAAAAAGTGTTTTTGTAAAAAGATTTTAAAATATATATTTAAAAATATAAAAATTCTTGAGATGGTTGAGTAAATTGGATTAGGGACTAAGCACAGGATATCAAGGAATTTAAATTTTATTAGATGTAATAATTAGGATTATTTAAGAAAATGTCCTTTAAAAACAAATTTAGAGGGTTGGGGCTGTAGCTCAGTGGTAGAGCTACAGTGGTAGAGCTACAGTGGTAGAGCTTGCCTCGCATGCGTGAGGTACTGGGTTTGATCCTCAGCACCACATATAAATAATAAATGAATAAAATAAAGATCCATCAACAACTAAAAAAAAACTTTAAAAAAACAAATTTAGAGATGAAATGACATGTTATCAGGGATTTACTTTAAAATATTTCAGCAAAGGAAAGCAAGGATAGAGGAAAAAAGTGTGGCAAATTGTGATAATTGAAGAATATGAGGGTGAATAACATGGGAGTTCAGAGTACAATTCTACTTGCTTTTGCAGTGTTTGAATTTTTTATAATAAAAATGTTTTAAAATGCTGTAGGTAGATCACTGTGCCTGTTTTGTCCCAGGCTGAGTTGGATCATATTGCTTTTGTCTTTAAGAGTTCATACTATACTACAAGATAGCCACTTTATATCATCTCTGAACAAAGCTGGCAGTAAATTTAAAAATACCCTATCAGTTTTACAACAAATGCTGTTGTAGTCTGGAAAGAAGGCACATCTCCCTCGGGTGCTATTCAGTAAACATTATTTATGTTAGTGTGAAATGTTTATGACTATGACCAATAGTATGTGAAAATGCTTATGTTAAATTAAAAAGTAGATTGCAATATTGTTACGAGTACAGTATTTTATACAATGAAGAGATGTTTTTTTCCCTCTGAACTGGGGATTAAACCCACAGGGGCTTTACTGCTGAAATACATCCCCAGCCCTTTTTATTTATTTTATTTGGAGATAGGGTCTCACTGAGTTGCCAGGGCTGGCCTCGATCTTGCTGATCCTCCTGCCTCAGCCTCCCAAGTATCTGGGATTACAGGTATGTGCTACAGCACAAGGCTAGCATATTGAATTTTAAGACAAAAGAACATAAGCTAACTATGGAGCTCAGAAATTATGAGACTATGGGATATCCAGGCATTGAAAAATGCTTGTTAGCCTTGCAGGTACTACTGATTAAGGGATGTAGCAAAGGCAATGATTTTCAGAGCTGAATTGGGAAACATTGGCTATGTCACCAAGGGAATCACTGGGTAGAAAACAGGATCTTGAATAGCCTGTGGAAAATGAGAAAACCACATAACACTTACAACCTATTCCTGTGGGTTAGGCAGAGCCATTTAGGGAATACAGCTGCTTAGAAATAGCTTAAAACATTGAGGGCTTTTTCTATTCTTAGATCTGTGCTAGGTAGCAAAGGTTGTGGAAACATGAATAACAATAGCAGTAGGAATAAATTACCATAACTTACTGAGCACTAAATATTTAGCTGACTTTATGCTGGTTTTACAAGTATTTTCACCTTGTTTCCTAGCCCTAAGAACTGTGGGGTCTCTTGCATTCCCATTTTACAGTTGAGAAACATGAGTTTCAGAGATATTAAATAAAACCATACCTATAATACCTGCTATTCTGGAGGTTGAAGTTGTTCACAACCTCCCATTCAAGACCCTGTCTCAAAAAATAAAATGGGGCCAGGTGCGGTGGTGCACGCCTGTAATCCCTGAACTTTGGAGGCTGAGACAGGAGAATCAAGTTCAAAGCCAGCCTTAGCAACTGCAAGGCACTGAGCAACTCAGTGAGACCCTGTCTCTAAATAAAATACAAAATAGGGCTGGGGATGTGGCTAAGTGGTCAAGTACCCCTGAGTTCAATCCCTGGTAC
>PVHX01022506.1:0-27629 GCA_004024805.1 Geosciurus inauris | reverse complement strand
GAGGCGGGCCCAGAGCGCATTAGGGTGGGGCCTCTTCATACTGGGGTCTCTGGAGGCCACTCTTACCCTGGGTGTGCCTTCCTCTGTGGCTGGTAGCAATCAGACTCTGGTCAATCCTTAGTTGGACACCCATGGAGTTTCCTGAGTGTGGATCTGGGCCCTCTATAGCTCCTGCCACACCCCAGGAACTCTGGAGCAGAACTGGGGCAGACCCAAGCTGCCCTTGGATGGGGCTGCCTCACACTGGTTTCTCTGGAGTGACTTTTGCCCTGAATTTGGGTTCCCCAATGGTTAGAGGTAGCAGACCCTGGTCTCCCTTTGGCTGGAGAACCGTGGAGGTTCCTGAGGGTGGGTCAGGGTCCTTTGGGGCTCTTGCCAGTCCACAAGAATTCTGGAGCAGAACTGTGGTGGGCCCAAGCCGCCCTTGGGTGGGGCTGTCTCCGCTGGCATCTCTGGAGTGACTCTTACCTTGAATTTGGGTTCCCCAGTGGCTAGTGGCTGGGCCCGTGTGTCCACGGGAGCAACTACTAGGGGCCCTGCGTGGTTGGGTGGGTGCTGGAGCCAGGTACCCTGTGTAGAAGCAGTCTCCACCGGGGGCGATCCCTGGGCTGGAGCCCAGAGCCGCTGCCCCCTGCTGAGCTCCATCGCTGCTTGCTGCTGAAGTCATGCTGATTGTGGCATTGGCTGCTGCCGGGTGGCCCTGCTTACATGCGCAAGTGAAATTCCTGCGGGGATAGCTGTATGATGACGGTATTTCCAAAACTCCAATCTCTGGCTCTGGAGAGACTGACCGTGGCATCCGACTAGGCCACCACCTTGGAACTGCCTCCAGGGATGCCCTTCTTAACCACTCCTATTCAATATAGTTCTGGAAACTCTAGCCAGAGCAATTAGGCAAAGCAAGGGATATGAATAGGAAAAGGAGAGCTCAAACTATTCCTATTTGCCAACAACAAAATTCTATATTTAGAAGACTCAAAAATCTCCAGTAGAAAGCCCCTAGAACTCATAAAGGAATTCAGCAAAGTAGCAGGGTATAAAATAAACACCCATAAATCAATTGCATTCCTGTATACAAGTAACAAATCAGCTGAAAGAGAAATAAGGAAAACTATCCCATTCATAATAGCCTCAAAAATAAAATACTTGGGAATCAATCTAACAATAAACCTTGCTTTCTTTTTGGAGGGCTTCCTTCTTCTGTATCCCATAAGGTCTCTCTTCATTCAGACACGTACATAAGTAAACTTTCAAGACTGTCCTTGTTCACATTCACTGAGGATGGAAAGGGCTCATAGACCAAGTGAGGTTGAAATTGGACAAGTGGAAAGGGGGAGGAAGACTGATTCTTCCATAGTCTGTCCTAGCAGCATCCTAGAGGGACTATGGACTATGAAACACTTTGATGTAGTTGATTTCTAGGGAAGTAATTTTCAAATGTGTGGAGACAAGGAAGCCATGACAATATCTCAGTGTATGGGCATGTGGAATGTGGGTACATGTATCTGTGATGTATGAGAATTGTCTGTGTTATCTGTATTATCCGAGGTATGTTCCTGGCACTAAAAATCAGAAAGAGGATTTTTTGTCTTGTGGAATTCTATGTATGTTCTGGTACGTAGCTGGTGAATATTTCTAATGTTATTAAAAGGGATGAGTAATGTTGTGGACTAGGTTAGCATGTGTGACTCCATCTTAGCTAAAGCATTCATTTTAGTTCCTTATGACCCTGTGCTGAACCTAGAGCTTTGTCAATTATAAATAATCATGGAAAGTACTGAGTTTGTCAGGTACAAATGAGTATGAAAAGTACCAAATGTGCACAGAATACATGCATTGCCTCATAAGCATTGTTTTTGATAACAGCTCAATTCAGCTTCTGGATCCCTGCTTGCTTGCAACTATGCCAACCAGGATGTGGTTTTGCCTTTAAATACCCTGAAATGCTCAGTGCTGTTCCCTGAGGGGTCTTGTATGGAACAATCTTTGGTTGACTAATAAAGATGTCACTGAGACTGGCCGGCTAATACTCTCCAATTTGGACATCACTGGGCCTTGGTGTGTTTTCTGAATGGTCTGCCTCATAACAACGAAGAGTGTGTCTCTATGCATACTTGTATGATTTTGTGTGTATTTGTGTTCACGTTCTCTATTATGACAAAACTTAGTACTATGTGAGGGTGCAGGTAGATGAAGGGCTGAAAGCAGGGTCATCCATGGACATTTGAGTGAGAAAGTCTATACATGAAAATGCTTTTCTTTTCCCCCAGGACATATGAGTTTTTGGAGTTGGGTCAAGTCTTATACAGCTAAAGCAAGTCACCAATGTTGAGGGCTAAGAAATATTTATGAGATTAGTTAAAGCACTGAATCCATTAATGTTTTTATGTTGGAATAAGAGTGTAAGGAAGTGGCTACATAATGCTAATAGAGAATGGGAAAAATGGCCGGAGAAAGAAGAGATGTTTATATGAGAGAAGCAGTAAAAGAAATGAGAAGTGGGACCATACTTATTAGGAAGGAGTATAACATGAGAGCGTGAGCTTGAGTCTGTGCCATACAATTGGGAAGTTTCTGATCAAATTCTCATACACATCTCACACCTTGTCTCACCCATAGCCTGCTACTGAGCAGTTCACATAGAGGTTTGTGCCGAGGACACTTGTCCTATTCTTGAAGGCACATTCCTACTTGTCCCTGCCAAGAGGCCTTGTTAGCTTCTTTGCCCTGGATTCCTGTCCTGTATTGAATGAAAGTGAAATGAGCAAGGGTTTTGCTAGAAGCTCAGCTGCATCTCCTGCCCAAGTTCAGATTCCTCCTTTGCATCTGCCTTTCCATGTTCATCAATAGGAATGAACTTGCTCACAGAGGACACACAGAAGATGTACACTGAGGCAGAAGAATTCTCTCTTGCTGCCTCAGTCCAGGCTAGGGACACCACACATGGCTCTGGAGAAACCTCTTGAGATTTCTGGAGTTCTGGAGAATGGAACAACAATAATAAGCACCAAGAAGAACCACAGCAAGAACAAATAATTGGTACAAAGGCTCTGTGATTCATGGATATTCTGTTTCTGGCACTGTTACCAGTCATAAAAATTATGCTCACACTAATTTGGTCACTTATTAAGGTGACTTTCCCATTCAAAATTCCAAAATAAAAGTGCAAAGCAGTTATTATAATTGTGTGTGTGTTGTATATAACAAGAATTGGATTTCTTGCATCTGATATTTTTGGAAAGTCTATATAATATTAGAAATTGATCCATATTTAAAACGTATGAAATCACAAAAGAGTGGATATTATTATTATTGTTAGCTTAATATCTTCCTGAAAAATTGTGAATATAAAGGATATGGAGTATAGTTTTATGAAGAAATATTTATATTGACATATATGTGTATACAGATGTATATATACACCTGTGTATGGAGAAAGAGACAGAGAAAGTGGTGTACATGAAAACATGGATAGATGATAGCTATCTAAATATTAGAATTATCCAAGAATTCTCTAGGAACTGCAGATGATGCCGTTAAGTGTTCAGCCCCAACTTTTCTCTACTCCATTCCTCTCTAAAGGGGCTTGTCTACCTGAAAGGCACAGAAATTGTTTTCAGAGTCTGTGTCCTATGCTGTCTCTCTGTCACCTTGGGCCAACCCAGAAGTTCCACATTGTGTAGTGAATCTAGCTAAGCCTGAGATTACTGAATAAGAGAGAATCAAATATGCTACAATTTTGACCTTCAAAAATACCACATACGATAACACACATGGTACTTTTCCTCTTGAGAATTATGTTCTAAATGCCCTTCAAAGTTCCAAACCTAGATATACAAGCATTTTTGTTAGAATGACATCTGTATGGGGCTGGATTCCACACAAGTGGCATGAGTGGTCTTGTGCTTTGTATGAGAGGCTCATACATGTTGGTATAGCTATGCAAGTAAAGTGCTTTTGTTTCTAAACCATAGATTGCCATATAAAAGTTCTCTAAGACTTAGAAAATAGCCAGAACTCTGCAGGACCAGAGCCCTGTGAGAAGTGGAGGGCTCTAAGCTTGAGTAGAAGGCCTCATTGGTATTTCTGCCACTGCGTCTAGAATACTCTTCCAACACTGGCAAGAGGTCCCCTTATTCTCAACTGACACAGCTATGACTTGTCAGTGTTGTGGCACCATGCTCAGACCCACACAGTGTCCCTCATTCACACAGGAACCTGAGCTTGTTATCTCTACTCATCACACTCTGGGCATATCTTGGAAGTTTTCCAACTTAAGAGCACATTCTGAATGGCTGGATTTTTTTTCTTATGTATTTTGGGTCCCTTTTAATCTGTTCTATATGTATCAGATATTTAAAATAAATCACAAAATCTCTAGTTTTTCTGATTTCCTCCTATTTACAGATGGACAGGCAATAACTTTGAATTCAAAATTTTATAAAATTGCAACTGAAGGATAGAAAGGTTTTATCTCTGAAGTCCTATTTGGTGTACATTTTGAGCCCAGAGGCTAACCATGCAGGAGTTATGGGGTGTTTTTATTCATTCAAAAAATGACAAAATAATTTTAGGAAGATATTACTCATTTTTGAAACCACTGATTAGTTTTTAAATATTTTTGATAGTATTTTGATTATATTTTAATATCCTCAGTATATTTAAATATACTTTTGTGACTTCTCTACAAAATTGTGGATTAATGTCATACAACTTAAAATGTTTTCTTATATTTGAAGGATCTTACATGTTTTATAATTTTAGATTGCTAACTCGTAATTTACAAGTCATTGTCCATAGAATTGTTGAAAAAATGGTAGAATGACACTTCATGGTTCTTCTACATTTTTGCATGCTGGGCATTACTGGAATACTACTAGGCATAGTTTAATTTTGTTTGTTCTTTGCTTTTAAGCTGACTGGCAATATAAGTTGAGGACACTGTTCTTATGAATTCACCTCTCTGACATATGGTATTTTCTCCACAAAACATGAACACAAAAATTTTATCCCCTCCCTAAATGAAAATATTTTTGATGAGACCCTTTGGAGATAGGAGGTGAAGATTAGGACTGGGTTGGAACTACTTTTTTTTTTAAGGGATTGAGCAGATATTCTTAGCTGGATTTCTTCAGGTGTTCTCAGATTCCCACTTTCCTGCTCTACTTAGACTTTGCTGTTCTACCTTTCCTATTGATAGCATGAAAGAGAGACTGTGTATGTAGAAAGAGAAGTCAAGGGGAAATTATCTGAGTCCAAGAATTAAACTTACTCCTCAAGGACCAAGCCTTTGTTCTCCAAAGAGTACACAGAATGTGGATAATATATATGTAAATTTGAAGATCCTAGAAAATGGAACAAAGATTGTGGAGCTGTAGTAGTTCATTCGTTCATTTATTCAAATATTTTTTTTCTGAATATCATGTGCTGAGTTCTAAGAATACATACTTCCCATGACTTTATAGAAAACGAATTGCATATCCTGCCAAAAAGGAATTCTATATGAGCATTATATTATCATTGCATGTTGAGGTTTGAATTAGACTTCCTTCATTTGGATTGTCCTAAATGCTATCCAGTAAAGATCTACTCCTGATGGTATCATAGTTCTTGAAGTAGCAGAACTGTTGATTATTGTTTTTCCAAATTTTGCTTTGAAAATCTACTGACATTGAGCCTGGAGGCTCCCATACTCCAGTTCTTGCTTTCCAGGGTTGAGTATTCCAGGGCTGAGGAATACTCAGAAGAACCAAAATACCTGAGCAAACTCTAGAGTTACACTGGGGACAAGAACTTACAGCTAAAATAGCTGTTCACCTCCTAGCATTCATTTTCCCATATTACTTCTCCAGCCCCCCAACATAGAATACTTATTTTTTCCTGCATAGTTACCTCTGACATAAATAAGAAACTGGTATGTTTCAATACTCTGTGCTTCCACCTAGACCCTACATGCAACACTCCTCTTACCCCTCCCAACCTTGGTTAAGACTTTGAGTACCGTTTGCCTTCCTCTGCATTTTCACACTTTCATTTTCTCCATTTCACATTCTAGAGATTCACAAACTCAAATCAAACATTTGGTAAAATTTGTTTTGTTTGTTTCTTTTGGTACTGGGAATTGAACTCAGGGGCATTTGACCACTGAGCCACATCCCCAGCCCTATTTTGTGTTTTTATGTAGAGACATAAGCACTGAGTTGCTTAGCACCTCACCATTGCTGAGGCTGGCTTTTCAATCACACCACCCAGCATATATGTGTTCAAGAGTATCATGATCTCTTATGAATTCTTCTGGCATGTGTGTTATGCACACACTGCAGTCAAATGGTGTGTGGTGAATGAGTGAACTTGGTGTGAATAAGTTCATCACATGCTGGTTAAAATTGGCTCAGGGTTTAATGTGTGACTGGTTGTTTACAAATGTGAATATGAAAGTATTTTTTGAATAGGAATGATGTGTGCTTTGTATCTGTGGGTTGGTTTGACACATATCTTTGTGCACTGATTACTTTTCCTGTGCTTAATGCCATGTTTCTGTGTGTATAATTTGTTATTTTTATGTGGCTTAGTGATTCAATATAACTAATGAAGATATATCTTTGAGACTAGAGCAATTTGTATATGTTTGAAATCTAAGGGAACAAAGAATATGAGGATGTAAAAGTTAATGTGTATAACATATCATGTGAGCTTTGAAAACAGGTTTTTGTGTAGTACATGAAGCATTCACTTTTATTCATGTGACATATGCTATAATGAGAAAGAAAAAACTAGTCATACAGGGCATGGATAATGTTTTCACATATAATAGGTGTAAGGCACCAGACACAAAGTATAATATGTTGTATTTCTCCTTGTACAAGTTACAAAAATAGTCAATGAATTTAGTCATCTAGAAATCAAAGTAATTATTTCTGTTTTTAGTATAGAATAAAAAACTGAGCATAGAGAAGTTATGTGCATGTGATAGTTTCTTGGTAAATGAGAGATAAGGGTAGGATGTTCAGATGAGTTTATGATGAATTAATTGTGAGTTACCTATGAAAATACATGGATGTGTGTGTTCTTGGACTGTGTGTGTCAAGTTCAGCTCTTGATGGTCTTACTGCATTGAGTCTGTTTGAAGCGGTTAGTACATTCACACTCTTCTGACAATCAAACATATTTTCTACTGGCTCATGCTGCCATGTGGTTTGTTCATAGGTGTTCATATGTTTCTCTTCTAATACTCTTATCCTCTCAGTCTACCTCCTGTTCACACTCCCAAACAACTTTATATAGATTCAACTTGCCTGAGAAAGTAAGTACAAGAAAAAGATATGGTTCATGTATATTTATCTATCCTTAAGCTTATAGTAAGAGTCTACTTTCTGACTTGTTCAATGAAAATGTGTAATTTTCAAGTGCATGTATAATACAGTTTCCTACTACTAATGTAAAGCACTATTTATTATGTGAATGCATATTATGGATGATTATACTTGCATAATGGGTCATTAATTAATGAAACAGAGACTGCTAACTATCTCCTTTCAACCTGGGCATATTACAGTGTTATATTTATCAAGCTTCCTTTTAATTAGCTCTGATCATGTGCTTAAGCCTTCTACAAGTGAAATGGAATGGAAGTGACATGTGCCACTGTCAGACATGGCCATACAAAACCCTACACTTTTCCATGCTCTTTCCTTTCCTAGCTGTGTGGAATCTTGTGGACTCAAGATTGCCTAGAAAGCTCTATGCTAATGATGACAAAGTTTTCTTCCATCCTAGTCCATGAATCATGAAATATAGCATGGAGGACACTTGTCATTTCCACCTTCTTCTATGCTCTGAATTGTTACTTAAGAAGGAGATTCCTCAAGATATTTACTATTGCCTGGGCTGCTCCTATGAAGTCATGGTGTAAATTCTTTTTGAGAGGCAAATAATCTCTTTGGCATATAATAAGTGAACAATTATGTTAGATGTAAATATGTGTCTTCCCCTGACCTATTTGTGTTTGATGTGTATGTATCTACATGGGTGTGAATATGTGCATGTGCTTGGCATGTCTCAGCTTATTCTCAGTAGCATCTTGAATATGTATTGATTTTATTGAAGGTACCTGAAGACAACTTTCCTCTCCAGGCCACTTGAAGTGACCTTTAAGGAACACATAAGCCAAAAACCTGATTGAAAATATATTATCCTCAGGAATTTCTGTTGAAAATATCAAATTATCCTTAGAAATATGAGCCACAATTTGGAATTATGGGTTTGGTTCCAATCTGTCCCCTACCACCACTGACCAATCATTCTGTTTGTTTACTATTATTCTGTTTGTTGACCACCACTATGTCATTTGCTATAAAGAGCCAAATCTTACCTCAATTTAGCTATTATAGTTAAAGAGTGTTTTTGTCTTTGTGTCTTTCATTTCACGTAGGATGCCCACAATACTTACAGCGCAAAAAAAAAAAAAGAGTTTTTACTTCTGAGTATATAAATTTTATATGATTTTACATACATCCTTGTGTGACCAGTTTTAAAGCTTAATTTTATTTCAGTGTTTTTCTCATTACTAGGAGCCACTTTCATCTTCATTTTTAAAAATTTTTATTTTGTTTTTTAGTTACATAAATGACAGTAGAATCTTTTTTCATATAATTATACAAGCATGGAATCTAACTTATTCTGATTCAGATTAAAAAGAAAAATTATTATTAGAAAATGTATAGCATTATTTATTTCCCCAATTCAACCAGAAGAAGTTAAACAAAAGAAAGTTGACAGATACACAGTGAGTGATTTTGTGTAGGATTTAGGCCCAAAACCACAGAGAGAGAGGACCTGGATCATCTGAATGTTTCCTTTACTCTCAAACAACTTGGGCCCTCCAGAAGACCTCACGAATAGAAAAACACTCCTTTCTTCCTTCTTCCCTATTTTAGTCATCTCTCTTGCTCTTTTTATCCCTCTCTCATCCCCATTTATTTCCCTAACTAGAAAGCTTCTCTCTTCCTCTTTAGAAGGCAGTTTTTCGTTATCTTAGGCCCAGAGAAGCAGCCAACATATACCCCTTGCCTTCTTTGCAGGGTGAGACATTCAGAGATTTCCTCTTTTGCCTTATTTTCATGGAGAAACTCTTTGGAGGGTTACTCAGATGAGAACTTTTTCTCAGAAGCTCAACTCTCCAAAAGTTAGCTGATGATGATCAAGAATGAAATATGTACCTTAAGAAACAACATATAAAGTGGAATGAAGCTATTGTTTTATTAAATTGCTCTTTTTATCTCTCACTCCCCTCCTCTGCCACTAACTAGAAATACTCTCCTCTTCCTTTTGAGTACATCAGGATTGTTATGAGACCAGCTATCATGAAGGACTCAGCAGTGTATTATGACCTACTGGTGACATAACACAGTCCAGAGACCCAGCCAGTATTAACAGTGTACTGCAGCATTGCTAAAGCTCATCATCTAAGTTGATGCCTTTTATAGAGTGGAAATTCCATTATTAACTTTAACTTTCATATATTACAATTGATACCAAAATTAGAGATGGTATGGATTAAACAAATAAATCCTTCCATTTATCTATGGATACTGCATTATTTAATCTCCCCAGTGGTGAGAATGTAGCAGTACAGCAGAGGGTCAGATTCAGCACCATATTTGACTCATAGAAAAAGTAAAGGCTGTATCTCATAATTACTATTTACAATATGTAGAAGCCTAGGAGAGAGGCATGTTGGAATGTAGGTGTGGGCTTGGTGGTTCATCCAACCTCTGGTGGAAGAAGACTGACCATGAGCAAGCTCAGCAGGTTTATTATTTAAGTTTTATCATTAAAAGGATCATTGTGGGAAAGTCCATACACCCATAGCAGTTATTGAATTTCTCTTTCTGCTGGCAATCATCTCCTGTATCTTCACAGTCAGACCCATATCTTCTGCCACTGTTTCTCATCAATTCCACATTGTTAGAAAGAAGATAACCCCCAGCTTCACCACACAGTCTTTTTCAGGAATTCTGTTTTTGTCAAGCCCATATTTTTTACTCTACTGAATTCTGTTCTTGAATCCAGTCTATCTTATAAAAATATCTACATTCTATACAGTGTTTAAGCTCTGAGGAAGCTTTATTTTACCTCCTGCCACTTTGGAATTAAACTTGTCTTTAGGGGTCCATGTGTTTTTATCCTTAGTCTTAATAATTACCATGGTTTAGTCTCTTTCATTCTCCTTTACGTACATAGGGTACTTCCTCTTGGTGCTCTCATTTTCCATGGCCACTGAATAAGAGAAACATTAATCAATAAAATTTCAGTTTTTAAGCTATTTTAAGATGTAAAAGTTAAAAACTGATACTATCTTGCATGTATCAAATTAGTAAAAATGGGAGAGTAAAACTATACCAATTGATTATCCAGATTCAACCTAATGAGAAATTTTCAGAAGCTAAAATATTGACTAATGTGGTCACATCAGAGAACGAAGCAGCATTTCATAACAACAAGAAAAGCAAACAAGCTACTACTCTATAATCTCATTTTCTAAAGGGACATTTATAAGGATGGTTGTTAAGAGCAGTGACTACGTATGGGTTTCAAACTGTCCTGTGACAGAGGCAAAGCCCCTCTGGTGAATTTTCAGTGTGAAAGTGCCAATTGAGATAGCCCAGTTGCTATGGTGATGCCCTGTTTAATAGGAAGTTCTGTTCCAGCTACAGAACTATTCAGTTCTTAACTTTGAGTTTCAGCTGCCAGCAGCTCAGGGGTGGAAAGTTGAGCACAAGCTGATAATTGTAATTGGGGTATTCTTTTCTTTTCTTTTTTTAAAAAATATTTTGTTTTTAGTTGTAGATGAACACAATATCTTTATTTATTTTATGTGGTGCTGAGGATCAAACCCAGTGCCTCATGCATGCGAGGCAAGTGCTCAACCGCTGAGCCATAACCCCAGCCCCGTAATTGGGCTATTCTTACTTGTGACCTTGGCTCTACTTGCTTTGAAGAAACTTTCCCATGATGATCCTTTTAATGATAAAACTTATGTAATAAATCTGCTGAGCTTGCTCATGGTGAGTCTTCCTCCACCAGAGGTTGGATGAACCACCAAGTCCTGCTTTTTTCTCTACTTTTGTGTCTGTTTGTCTTTTCTTTATCCCCTTATTGACCAGTTAGGTTACACTTGAATACATTGTTGTGTAGGTTGCAACAGATGGTATCCCAGAATTACTTCTTCTTTGGGGTTTTGGATGTTAAATCTCTAACTGAAAAAATGAATAAACAAATTTTGGAGAGTGATTGGTGTTGTATTCATTTCCAAGGATTGAAATCAAACAGTAAAATATGCCATGTGAAACAGCATCAGGAGTGGACCAGTGATAAGGAATCAAAAAGAAAATATGACTCAGTGAAAATAATCAGAAGTAATTTTATGAACAGGCTGCTACATAATCATAAGTATATTATTAACTCAATAATCTATAATTGTGTAAAAGGACAAAAGTTATATTTTACCTGAAATAACTCGCATAGGCTCAGATCCATAGGAAAGGGTTGTTATTATTGATTTCCTACTGCCTTTATAGAAAATTACCAAAATATCATTATTTCAAATATAATGTATTATCTTGTAGTTCTCGAGGTCAAAACTCCACTAAGGGGCTTGAGGCCTAAAATCAAGGTGTCAGCAGATCTGCTCCTATCTTGAGGCTCAACTTGAGAATCTTCCCATTTTTCTATCACAAGTTCCAGAGTTGCCTGTAATCCTTCACTGTTGTTCATGTTCTTTATCTTCAACAAGCATCAGTCCAACATTTGTTTCAATGGTAACAGCTCCACTCTGACTGTACTCTTTTAGTTGCCTCTCATAAAGGTCATTGTTATGATCCTATCCCAAGGATCTATGAAAATCATCCCATTCCAAATCATTGACTTCATCTGCAAAGTATCTTTTGCTATGTAAATTTACATAATTACATAATTTGCATATATTCCAGAAATTAGAAGGCTTACATTTGGTGATGGTGGTGTGGCTGTAAGAAAAGACGGTTCTTTCTACAACCTGTTTGACCAAAGTATAATGACAGGGTTTTAGAAAGAAAATATAGTAGTATATACAGTGGAAACCAGAAACTGAGCAAAAGTTTGAATAAATGGACATAGCAATGATATAAACATTGAATAAAACAAACTAGAATAAAAGAAACTATATTTGAAATTAATCACTAACAAAAGGAATAAAATGGAAAACAAAAGATGTTTTGGTCTATAAAACTCAGGCAGATGGACCTAATACCAAAGAATTCCAAGATAAGATTATAGGTCAATATTAATAAAAGAATTTAGAGAGTTTGAAGCTCTGGAAAATAGAGATGCTAAACAAGTTTATAACCGAAAAATAACCAATTCAAATCTGAAAGTAATAGAAGGAAGTATTATATTTAATATTTGGTAAACAAATTTAGATAAAAGTTCAGTGAAGACAAAAAACAAAAATATAATTAAGTCAAAGAAAACCTTTTAAAAAGATCAAAGGATACAACAAAGTAATAAGACTTCTGAGAGAAATAGGTAAACACTTAACTGTATAATATAACCAAATAAAAATAAATGGAAATGTCATGAAAGACATGAAAAGGGGAATTGAGACGACCACCGTTAGAATCTCATGGGCCTTACTTAACATTGCAAAAGAAAATTCAACACTTACCAGCCTCCCTACCTCTTTCTTTTTAATTTTCCAAGCTATCACAACAGATTGTCCAACATGCATTCATAGATGTTTACCTCTAGCTCAGTCTTTATTTTTTTGGTACTGGGGATTGAACTCAGGGGCACTTGACCACTGAGTCATATCCCCAGCCCTATTTTGTATTTCATTTAGAGACAGGGTCTCACTGAGTTTCTTAGCACCTCATTTTTGCTGAGGCTGGCTTTGAACTTTTGATCCTCCTGTCTCAGGAGGGTCCACTGAGCCACTGGGATTACAGGCATGCCCCACTGTTCCCAGCACCTCTAGTGCAGTATTTAAGCCAGCTAGTTAATTATGGATCTCCATGACTGATCTGATGGACTTGCTCACAAATGGAGTGGGAAGGTAGAGAATCTTACCAGTGTAAGAAATAAACTACTGAGAAAATGACAGCAAAAGTAACTATAAGTCACTTTCTGGTAAGAGATGAGTTAAAGGACATAATAATTTTCTCACTTTGAATTCAGTTTACATATCCTTAAGTATGTAACTCATTTGTTGTGGGCTTGAATCTTAGCCTCATCATCTAGCCTCATCATCTAAGCTCAGATGTTTTGCTTCACTTCATTCAAGTCAATTTTTTGGCCTCCTTCATTCAGAGGGGCAAAAAGAAAAAAATGAAAATTTAACAAGTGTCATTATCATCAATTCACAAAATTAGCCCCAGTTCCACTCCAGAGTTCCCATAGACTGGCAGGAGCACAACAGTGGGCCCAAAACCACCCTCAGGAAACTCCATGGGTGCCCAGTTGAGGGAAGACCAGAGACTGCTAGCCACCAGCCACAGGGAGCCCACACCCATGGTAAGAGTCACTACAGAGACCCCTGCTTAAGGAGGCCCCACCCAAGTGAGGCCCAGGCCCACCCCAGTTCTGCTCCAGAGTTCCTGCAGACTGGCAGGAGTGCCACAGAAGGCCCGTAACTGCCTTCAGGGACTGCTGCAGGAGCCCATCCAAGGCCACTCCCACTGCCCTCTTGAGATACATCCACTATCTCCGCTACCAATTTTAGTGACAGTAGTGTCCATCTGGGGACACCTACTGGGGACCAGGAGTAACTCCAAGGTGAGATACAGGTAATCTGTAGTGTCAATACAAGATTATAGGATAGAAACTACAATACCTCAGATCAGCATTGCAAGAAAGGAAGATACACAATGAGCATGAAAAAAAAAAAAGGGAAAAATGTGCCCCAAATAAACCTTGATACCACTGTAACAGAATCCATTGACAACACAGTTGATGAAATGTCAGAGAAAGAATTCAGAATGTACATAATTACAATGACCTGCAAATTAAAATGACATAAGTGAGCAAATACAGGCAAAACTTGATCAATCCAACAAAGAAATAAGAGAGCAAATAAAAGCAACCATTGATCACTTTAACAAAGAGATAAGAGAGCAATTACAAGTAGCAAAAGATTACTTTAAGAAAGAGCTTGAGATCATGAAAAAAAAACCAATCAGAAATTCTTGAAATGAAGGAAACAATAAACCAAAGAAAAAACTCAATAGAAAGCATCGCCAGGAGACTAGATCACCTGGAAGACAGAACCTTGGATAATAAAGACAAAATATACAATCTTGAAAATAAACTTGACTATACAGTGAAGATAGTAAGAAATCATGAACAGAACATACAAGAAATATGGGACAGCATCAAAAGACCAAATCTAAGATTTGTTGGGATAGAAGAAGGTGCAGAATTTCAAACCAAAGGGATGCACAATCTCTTCAATGAAATAACATCAGAAAATTTACCAAATATGAAAAATGAAGTGGAAAATCAAATACAAAAGGCTTATGGGACACCAAATGTACAAAATTTCAACAGATCTACACCAAGGCACATTATAATGAAAATGCCCAGCATATGGAATAAGGATAGAATTTTAAAGGCCACAAGAGAGAGGAACCAGATTACATATAAGGGAAGACCAATTCATATCTCAGCAGATTTTTCAACCCAGACTCTAAAAGCCAGGAGATCATGGAACAACATATACCAAGCTCTGAAAGAAAATGGATGCCAATGAAGAATCCTATATCTGGCAAAATTGAGCTTCAGATTTGATGATGAAATAAAAAGTTAAAAGAATATACAGCAAGAAAGCCTGCACTACACAACATTCTCAGCAAAATATTCCAGGAGGAGGAAAATGACAACCAACAATGAAAATATGCAAAGAGAGGAACTAAACTAAAAATAAGGGGGTGGGTGGGTGGGTGGCAATCAAAGGAGAAACCAAGTCAAGGTAAAAACCAAAAATAAACCAAAATGACCGGGACTACAAATCATATTTCAATAATAACCCTGAATGTAAATGGCCTAAATGTACCAATTAAAAGACATAGACTGACAGACTGGATTAAAAAAAGACCCAACAATATGCTTTGTTCAAGAGACTCATCTCACAGGAAAAGACATCCACAGACTGAAAGTGAAAGGGTGGGAAAACACGTATCACTCACATGGACCCTGCAAACAAGCAGGAGTTTCCACCCTCATATCCCATAAAGTGGACTTCAAACTAAAGCAGGTGAAAAGAGATAAAGAAGGTGATTTCATACTTCTTAAGGGAATCATACATTAGCAAGACATAACAATCATAAATATCTATGCTGCAAATAATGGGGCATATATATCAAACAAATCCTTATACATATATCCTTCTACATACATCCTTCTACATATATCAAACAAATCCTTCCCATATACAACAGTCAAATAGACCACAACAAAATAATACTTGGAGACTTTAACACAGCTCTCTCACTACTGGATAGATCTTCCAAACAAAAGCTTAATAAAGAAACCATAGATCTCAATGAAACTATCAATAATTTAGACTTAACAGACATATATAGAGTGTTCCATCCATCAATGAGTGAATACACTTTTTTCTCAGCAGCACATGTATCCTTTTCCAAAATAGATCATATGTTATGTCACAAAGCCAGTCTTAGCAAATACAAAAAAATAGAGATTCTACCCTGCATCCTATCTGACCACAATGGAATAAAATTACAAATCAATGACAGATTAAAAAATAGAAACTACTTCATCACCTGGAATCTAAATAATATGCTATTGAATGATGCATGGATAACAGAAGACATCAGGGAAGAGATAAAAAATTCTTAGAGGCAAATGAAAACTCTGATACAGCATATCAAAATCTCTGAGATGCCACGAAGGCAGTGCTAAGAGGAAAGTTCATTGCACTAAACTGAGAATGTTATTTTGAAAACGTGAAAAAAACAACAAGCATATATAAAATCTTACATAGGTATGAGTCACACAGGACATAACAAATAAGTAAATATGAGAAAGTGAGTGTGAATCTCATATGATAAACAGTGATGGCTATGCAAATTTCACAATGAAAATATAAAATTGAAGGCTAAATACACTTGAAAATTTATATGGGGCAAATGGAATTAAGAAAAGTTAGAATTAGATACAGAAATGGTGAAATGTTACATCATATTTTGAACTGACAGGGTTAGACTTAGAGAATTAACATGAATATGGACATATAAGTATATTTTTAAGAAAGTATTTCAGAAAATATGTAGGAAAATACACATGAGTATATGCAATACAACACAGGGAAGAATGACTTGAGAGGCATATGAAAATGCCATATGAAAATATGACATATGAAAATATGTCAATAAGAAAAAGAAATGACGAATCTCATGTATGACAAAAAGTATTGTGTTTGCAAATTTAACATAGGAAATTTAAAACAGAATGTACAATACATTTCAAAATTCATAATGATACCTTGATATGAGAAAACATAGGAATAGATACAGAAGTAGATACAACATTGTAACCAATTTTGTACTGACTTAGGGTTAAAGAATGATCATATATAGAGAGATATAGGAAAATTCCTAAAAAAGTACTTCTGAAAATATTTATGTATGAAAACGTATATAAATTTACAAACTACTAGAGAGAGAGTAGTCAAGAGAGAGTATATGAAATATATTATATAAATTAGCAATAGTATAAATGAATCTCATATACCATAAAAAGTGTTGTGTAAGCAAATTGAACATTAAAAATTGAGCATAGAAGGCCAAAGACACTTGAAAGTTTATAATATGGTATCTGAATTAAAGAAAATGTAGGGGGCTGGGGCTATGGCTCAGTGGTTGAGCGCTTGCCTAGCATGCGTGAGGCACTGGGTTCGATCCTCAGCACCACATATAAATAACAAATGAATAAAATAAAGATCCATCAACAACTAAAAAAATTAAAAAAAAAAAAAAGAAAAAAAAAGAAAATGTAGGAATTGATCCTGAAGTAGGTACAACCATTTATCTAATTTGTAGTGACTTAGGGTTAGGGTTAGACAAGTAAAATGTATATGGAGATATAGAAATATTCCTAAGAATGTACTTCTCAAAATAGGTGGGAAAACATACATGAATATATAAAATCCTACAAAGGGATTAGTCAAGCAACAGTCATATGAAAATATATTATGTAAGTATTGGAAAGTCACAATGAATCTCACAGAAAATGTACAGTGGTATGTATATAAATGAAGATTGAAAATTAACAATGACAAGTGAAATTCATATAAAAATTACATGGGTGTCCAGATTTAAGAAAAATGAGGATACAAGACAGATATATGTAAAAAGTAATATCATATTTTGTACTGACTTAGGGTTAGGCTTAGAGAATTATCACAAATATGAAGATATAAGAATATTCCTGAGACTCTACTTCTGAAAACAGGTGGCTAAACAGATGAATTCATAGAATCTTACACAAATACGTGTCTAAAGAGAGGCAGAGGAAAATATATTATGTAAAAATGAGAAAGCTTGGATATGTCTCCATTATAATATAGTGCTCTGTATACAAATTTTCCATGGAATATTGAAAATAGAAAGTAAAATTACTTGAAAATTTATATGTGGGTACATGGAATTCAGAAAATTGATTGCTGGTACACAGAGAGATAAATATTCTTATCCAATTTTGGACTGACTTAGGGTTAGGGTTAGGATATTCACATGAATTTGGAAAAATATGAATCATCCTAAAAATGTATATCTGAAAATATGTGGGGAAAAATATATGATAATATAGAGTCCTCCACAGGCATGAGTAAATTGAGAATCATTTGAAATTTTGTTATGTAAATATGTGGAAGTCAGAATGAATCTCATAGTGGATATACAGTTGAAGCCAGAATTATAAACATAGTGTAGAAAGATATGTTGAGGTGGAATGGAAAGAAAAAGCCAAAATGAGTCTGGAAAATTGGAGAGCTATTGAAACTTTCATGCCATCAGCGCCTTTCTCTCACCTTGTCTTTGTAAACTCCCTCTGCTGCCACCTGTTGTTAAATGTCCCTCTTTCCAGAAAGAGGTTAAAAAGAGGTTAATTATGTTCTTCCCTGCTTAAATACCTCCACCGGGACTTTTTTTCTCTATGTGTTTGTATTATGCCTTTTGAGCAACTCATCAAGCATAATCTGGGCATAGTCACCTAAGCAGAAATGAGAGGTAAGTGGAAGAGAACAGGAGAAAAAAGAGAGCAAGGAATATAAAAAATGAATACACATGTACTTCCTGGGATTCTTATACCACTTATGGCCCCTTCATCTTCCTGAACGAAGTCTAGCTTACCTTATTTAATTAAACCCTGCTTCAAGGGTAGCCTCAGGATGCTTCTCTAAGCATGGGGGAAGAAACACCCCTGTCACAGGTAAGCAGCAATATACAAAAATGTGTATAAAAATGGAACATTAAAATTGGAAAAGAAGAGGGAAAAATACACTGTAAATTTCATATGGTTGTTCCAGGATTTAAGAAAAGATAAAATCATATACAGACATAGGTAATAAATAAAATCAATTATTGTACTGAATTAGGGTTAGAAAATTCACATGAATATGGAATAATATAAATATTCCTAAGTATGTACTTCTGAAAATAGGTGAAAAAACATACATGAATATAGAAAGCCTACACAGGAATAAGCCACAAAGAGTTAAAACTAATATATTATGTAGTTATGAGAATATGAGTATGAAACTCATGTAGGATGAACTGAGATTGATATTGAAATTTCACATTTAAATTTGAAAGTGAAGACTAACCAAATTTGGAAAAACGAATGGGGGTATATGGAATGAAGAAAATTTGGTTGAGATACAGAAAGAGGTGAAATTTTACATTACAGTTTATACTGATTTTGAGTTAGAGTTAGAGAATTAACATGAATATGGGCCTATATAATTTTCCTCAGAAAGCACTTCTTAAAATATGAGGGAAAACACAAAGGAGTAGATAGAATGCTAAACAGGGATGAGTAAGTTGAGAGACATAAATTAAATTATGTAAATTAGCGATAGTATGGATGAATCTGAGGTACCATAAAAAATGTTGTGTATGCAAATTGAACATTGAAAATTGAACATAGAAGGCCAAATACACTTGAAAGTTTATAATATGGTACCTGGATTAAAGAAAACATAGGAATTGATTCTGAAGTATGTCCAACTGTGTATCCAATTTGTAGTGACTAAGGATTACAGTTAGAGAATTAACATGTATACGTAGGTATAGGAATATTTCAAGAATGTACCTCTGAAAGTATGTGGGAAAACATACATAAAAATATAAAATCCCACAGAGGGTTTAGTCAAGCGACAGTCATATGAAAGTATATAATGTAATTATGAGAAAGTCACAATAAATCTCACAGAAAATACACAGTGATATATATATAAATATAACATTGAAAATTAAGAATGACAGGTGAAATCCATGGGTGTACATGGATTTACAAAAAATGAGGATTTGAGACAGATATATGTAAAAATTAATATCATATTTTGTAATGACAGGGATATGATTAGGAAAATAGAATGAATGTGGAGATAAAAGAATATTCCTGAGATGCTAGTTCTGAAAACAGGTGGCTAAACAGAGTTGAATTCAGACACAAACTTGTGTCTACAGAGAGCCATAGGAAAATATAATATGTAAACATGAGAAAGCTTGGATATTTCTCCAATATAATATAGTGCTCTGTATGCAAATACTCCATGGAAAATTAAAAATAGAAATTGAAATAGACATGGAAATGTATAAGTGGGTACCTGTAATTGAGAAAACTGAGGACTGGTACACAGAGAGGTAAATATTCTGATCAAATTTTGCACTGACTTAGGATTAGGGTTAGGGTATTCACCTGAATTTGGAAAAATATGAATCTTCTTAAGATGTCCATCTGAAAATATGTGGGAAAACATACATGAATATATAGAGTTTTATTCAGGAAAGAGTAAATTGAGAGTCATTTGAAATTTTGTTATGTAAATATTTGGAAGTCATAAGGAATTACCAAGTGGATATAGAGTTGAAGCCAGAATTAGAGAGTATAGATAGATATGATATATGATATGAGTATAGATAGATATGATGAGCCCAAATAGAAAGAAAAGGCCAAATTGAATATGGAAATTTGGAGAGCTACTGAAACATTCATGCCATCACTGAATTTCTCTTGCCTTGTTATTTCACTCCTCTTGCTGCCACCTGTTGCTAATCATCTCTCTTCCCAGAAAGAGGTTAATTATGCCCTTCCCTGCTTAAATTCCTTCACCTGGGACATTTTTCTCTATGTATTATAATCATAATCTGGACCTAGCCACGTAAGCAGAAATGAGAGCTAAATGGAAAAGGACAGAAGAAAGAGAGCATGGAACATATAAATAAAAAGGGAATACACATGTGCTGTTTGGGATCCATATACCACCCATGGCCCCCTTCTTTCCGAGAGAAATTTAGCTTACCCCTTTTAATTAAAACCTCCTTCAAGGATAGACTCACAGTGCTTCTCTAAAATTATACTTCAGCATATGAGGAAACAGCCCTTGTCACAGGTCACCCATGGTATTTCAGAAATGTGTATAAAAATGGAACATTAAAATTGGAAAAGAAGAGGGAAAAATACACTGTAAATTTCATATGGTTGTACCTGGATTTAAGAAATGATGAAATCATACACAGATGAAGGTAATGTATAAAATCAAATATTGTCCTGAATTAGGGTTAGATTTAGAAAATTCACATGAATATGGAGTAATATAAATATTCCCGAATATGTACTTCTGAAAACATGTGGAAAAACACACATGAATATAGAAAAGTCTACACAGGGATGAGTCACAAAGAGCCCAAACTAATATATTATGTAATTATGAGAATGTGAGTATGAATCTCAAGTAGGATAAACTGTGATGGATATGTAAATTTCACACTGAAATTTGAATATTGAAGGCAAATCAACTTGGAAATTTATATGGTTTATATGAATTGAAGAAAATTTGGTTGAGATAAAAAGTAGGTAAAATGTTCCAACATAGTTTCTACTGACTTAGGGTTAGGGTTAGAGAATTAACATGAATATGGGCCTATATGTATATTCCTCACAATGGGCTTCTGAAAATGTGAGGGAAAACATAAAGGAGTAGATAGAATACTAAACAGGGATGAGTAAGTTGAGAGTCATATATATATATTATGTAAATTAGCAACAGTATGGATGAATCTCATGTACCCTAAAAAGTGTCATCTATGCAAATTGAACATTGGGAATTGAACATAGAAGGCCAAATACATGTGAAATTTTAAAATATGGTACCTAGATTAAAGAAAATGTAGAAATTAATTCTGAAGTAAGTCCAACCTTATATCCAATTTGTAGTGACTTAGAGTTAGGGTCAGACAAAATATTTTTAAGTATGTACCTCTGAAAATATGTAGGAAAACATATATGAATATATAAAATCCTACAGAGGCATTATTCAAGTGACTCTTATATGGAAATATATTATGTAAATATGAGAAAGTCACGATGGATCTCACGGAAAATATATAGTGATATGTATACAAAAATAACATGGAAAATTAACAATGACAGGTGAAATACATTAAAAATTCTATGGGTGTGCAAGGATTTAAGAAAAATGAGGATTTGAGACAGATATGTAAAAATTAATATCACAGTTTTTACTGAATTAGGGTTAGGGTTCAGGAATTAGCACGAATATGGAGATATAAAAATATTTCTGAAACTCTACTTCTGAAAACAGGTGACTAAATGAGATGAATTCACAGAATCTTACAAAAACATGTGTCTACAGAGGGCCATAGGAAAATATATCATGTAAATATGAGAAAGCTTGGATATTTCTCCAATATAATATAGTGCTCTGTATACAAATGTTCCATGGAAAATTGAGAATAGAAAGTGAAATAGACTTGGAAATGTATATGTGGGTACATGAAATTGGGAAAATTGAGGACTGGTATACAGAGAGGTAAATATTCAGATCCAATATTGCACTGACTTAGGGTTAGGGTTAGGATATTCACCTGAATTTGGAGAAATATGAATCTTCTTAAGAATGTACATCTGAAAATATGTGGAAAACCATTCATGAATATATAGCGAACTATCCAGGAAGAGTGAATTGAGAGTCATTTGAAATTTTGTATATAAATATGTGGAAGTCAGAATGAATCTCCCTGTAAATATAGGTTGAAGCCAGAATTAGAAAGAGTATAGATAGATATGTTGAGAATATGGAAAGAAAAGGCCAAATTGAGTCTGGAAAATTGGAGAGCTATTTAAACATTCATGCCATCATTGCCTTTCTCTCACCTTGTCTTTTCCCTCCCCCTGTTCCCTCCTGTTGGTAATGGTCTCTCTTCCAGGAAAGATGTTAATTATGCTACTCCCTGCCAAAGTACCTGCACCTGGGATGATTTACTCTATGTGTCATAATTATAATCTGGACCTCGTCATGTACGCAGAAAAGAGACATAAGTGGAAAAGAACAGGAGAACAAAGAGAACATGGAACATATAAAAAGAGAATACACATGTGCTGTTTGGGATGCATATACCACCTGTAGCCCCCTTCTTTCAAGAGAAATCAGGCTTACCCCTTTTAATTAAAACCTGCTTCAAGGCTAGCCTCAGGGTGCTTCTGTAAAGTTATACTTCAGCATGTGAGGAAACAGCTGTTATCACAGGTCACCCACGGCATTTCAGAAATGTGTATGAAAAGGGACCATTAAAATTGGAAAAGAGGAGGCAAAAATACACTATAATTTTCATATTGTTGTTCCTGGATTTAAGAAAAGATGGAATCATATGCAGATAAAGGTAATGAATAAAATATTGTCCTGACTTAGGGTTAGATTTAAAAGATTCAAATGAAAATGGAGTAATGTAAATATTTCTGAGTATGTACTTCTGAAATCATGTGGAAAAACACACATGAATATAAAATAGGCTACACAGGGATGAGTCACAAAGAGTCAAAAATAATATATAATTATGATAATGTGAATATGAAACTCATAGGATAAACTGATGGATATGTAAATTTCACATTGAAATTTGAATATTGAAGGCTAAATCAACTTGGAAATTCATATGGGGGTATATATTGAAGAAATTTTGGTTGAGATACCAAAATAGGTAAAATGTTCCAACATAGTTTCTACTGACTTAGGGTTTGGGTTAGAGAATTAACATAAATATGGGGCTATATGAAAGGGCATCTGAAAATATGAGGGAAAACATACAGGAGTAGGTAGAATACTAAGTGGATGAGTAAATTGAGAGTCATATGTAAATATATTATGTAAGTTAGCAATAGTATGGATGAATCTGATGTACCATAAAAAGTGCCATGTAAATTAAACGTGTATGCAAATTAAACATTGGGAATTTAACACAGAATGCCAAATACACTTGAAAGTTTATAATATGGTACTTGGTTTGAAGAAAACATAGGAACTGATTCCGAAGTAGGTCTAATATTGTATCCAATTTACAGTGACTTACGGTTAGGGTTAGACAATTAACATGAATAGGGAAATATAGAAATATCCCTAAGAATGTACTTCTGAAAATATGTGGGAAAACATACATGAATATATAAAAAGTCCTACAGAGGAATTTGTCAAGTGACAGTTATATGAAAATATATTATCTAATAATGAGAAAGTCACGATGGATCTCACAGAATATATATAGTGATATGTACACAAATAGATCATGGAAAATTACAATGACAGGTGAAATACAATTAAAAATTCTATGGGTGTACATAGATTTAAGAAAAATGAGAATTCAAGCCAGTTATATGTAAAAATTAATATCATATTTTGTACTGACTTAGGGTTAGGGTTTGGGAATTAGCATGAATATGGAGGTATAAGAATATTTCCTGAGAATCTACTTTTGAGAAGATGTGACACAAACATGTGTCTACAGAGAGCCATTGGAGAATATATTATGTAAATATGAGAAAGCTTGGATATTTCTCCAATATAATATAGTTCTCTGTATACAAATTGTCCATAGACAATTGAAAATAGAAAGGGAAATCGAATTGGAAATGTATATGTGGGTACATGGAATTGAGAAAATTGAGGACTGGTAAACAGAGAGGTAAATATATTGATCCAATTTTGCACTGACTTAGGGTTAGGGTTAGGGTATTCACCTGAATTTGGAGAAATATGAATCTTCCTAAGAATGTACATCTGAAAATATGTGGGAAAACATACATGAATATATAGAGTCCTATTCAGGCAAGAGTCAATTGAGAGTCATTTGAAATTTTGTTATGTAAATATGTGGAAGTCAGTATGAATCTCCTAACGGATATAGAGTTGAAGCCATAATTTGAAAGACAGTACAGATATATATGTTTAGGCTGAAAGGAAAGAAAAGGCCAAATTGAGTCTGGAAAGTTGGAGAGCTATTGAAGAGTTCATGCCATCATTGCCTTCCTCTCTCCTTGCCATTTCACTCCCCCTGCTACCACCTGTTGCTAATTGTCTCTCTTCTGGAAAAGAGGTTAATTATGCCTCCTCCCTGCTTAAATATATGCACATACAATGTTTTTCTCTATGTATTATAATCCTAATATGGACCTAGTCATGTACTCAGAAATGAGAAAGAAGTGGAAAAGAACAGGAGAACAAAGAGAGCATGGAACATATAAAAAGGGAATACGCATGTGCTGTTTGGGATCTATATACCACCAATGGCCCCCTTCTTTTTCCTAGAGAAGTCTAGCTTACTCCTTTTAATTAAACTCTGCTTAAAAGCTAGCCTCAGGTTGCTTCTCTAAAGAGAAGCACCCCTCCTCATAGGTCACCCATGGTATTTCAGAAATGTGTATAAAAATGGAACATTAAAATTGGAAAAGAAGAGGCAAAAATACACTGTAAATTTTATATGGTTGTTCCTGGATTTAAGAAAAGATGGAATCGTAGATAGATGAAGGTAATGAATAAAATCAGATATTGAACTGACTTAGGGTTAGGTTTAGAGAATTCACATGAATATGGAGTAATATAAATATTCCTGAGTATGTATTTCTGAAAACAGGTGGAAAAACAGACATGAATATAGAAAAGCCTACACAAGGATGAGTCACAAAGAGTCAAAACTAATATATTATGTAATTATGAGAATGTGAGTATGAATCTCATGTAGGACAAACTGTGACCGATATGTAAATTTCACATTGAAATTTGAAAATTGAAGGCTAAATCAACTTGGAAATTCAAATGGGGGTACATGGAATGGAGAAAATTTGGTTGAGATACAGAAATAGTTGAAATGTTTCATCAGAGTTTCTACTTACTTGGGGTAATGGTTAGAAAATTACATGAATATGGGGCTATATGTAAATTCCTCAGAAAGAGCTTCTGACATTATAAGGGAAAACATTCAGGAGTAGATAGAATACTAAACAGGGGTGAGTAAATTGAGAGTCATATGTAAATATATTATGTAAGTTATCAATAGTATGGATGAATCTCATGTACCATAAAAAGTGTTGTGTATGCAAACTGAACATTGAAAATTGAACATTGAATCTGTTACCTGTATTAAAGAAAATGTAGGAATTGATCCCGAAGTAGGTCCAACCTTGTATCCAATTTGTAGTGACTTAGGGTTAGGGTTAGGGTTAGAGAAATAACAAGTACATGCCGATATAGAACTATTCCTAAGAATGTACTTCTGAGTATATGTGGGAAGACATATGTGAATATATATAAAATCCTACAGAGGAATTAGGTGACAGTCATATGAAAATATGTTAAGCAATTATGAGAAAGTCACTATGGATCTCAGAAAATATACAGTGATTGGTATACAAATGTAACATTGAAAATTAACAATAACAGTTGAAATATGTTTAAAAATTATATGGGTGTACCAGGATTTAAGAAAAATTAGGATTCACTACAGATATATGTAAAAATTAATATGATATTTTATACTGACTTAGGGTAATGGGAATTAGCACGAATATGGAGATATACGAATCTTCCTAAGACTGTAATTCTGAAAACAGGTGGCTAAGTAGAGATGAATTCTAGAATCTTACACAAGCATGTGTCTACAGAGAGCCATAAAAATATTATGTAAATATCAGAAAGCTTGGATATATCTCCAATATAAATTAATGCCCTGTATACAAATGTTTATGGAAAATTGAAAATAAAAGTAAAATTGACTTGGAAATACATATGTGGGTACCTGGAATTGAGAAAATTGTGCACAGAGAGGTAAACATTTTTATTCAATTTTCACTAATTTAGTATTAGGCTTAGGGTATTCACCTGGATTTGGAGAAATTTGAATCTTCCTAAGAATGTACATCTGAAAATATGTGGGAAAACATACATGAATATATACAGTCCTGCACAGGTATGAGTAAATTTAGTGTCATTTGAAATCTTCTTATGTAAATATGTGGAAGTTAGAATGAAACTCATAGGGATATACAGCTGAAGCCATAATTCGAAATACAGATAGATATGTTGAGGCCAAATGGAAAGAAAAGGCCAAATTGAGTCTGGAAATATGGAGAGCCAATGAAACATTCATGCCATCAGTTCCTTTCTCTCACTTTGTCATTTCCCTCCACCTGCTGCCACCTATTGCTAATTGTCTCTCTTCCTGGAAAGAGGTTAATTATGCCCCTCCCTGCTTAAAGACCTGCACCTGGGACTTTTTTCTCTATGTGTCTAATTATGATCTGGGCCTAGTTACACAAGCAGAAATGAGAGATAAGTGGAAGAGAACAGAAAAACAAAGAGAGCATAGAACATATAAAAAAGGGAATATACATGTGCTTCTTGAGATCATATACAACCTATGGCCCCCTTCTTCCAGAGAGAAGTCTAGCTTACACTTTTTAATTAAACCCTGCTTCAAGGCTAGCCTCAGGGTACTTCTCAAATGTTATACTTCAGCAAGTGTTGAAACACCCTTTGTCACAGGTCACCTGTGGTATTTCAGAAATGTGTATAAAAATGGAACATTAAAATTGGAAAAGAAGATGGAAAAATACACTGTAAATTTCATATGGTTGTTCCTAAATTTGAGAAAAGATGGAATCATATACAGATGAAGGTAATGAATAAAATCAGATATTGAACTGACTTAGGGTTAGGTTTGGAGAATTCACATGAATATGGAGTAACATAAATATTCCTGAATATGTACTACTGAAAATGTGGAAAAACACACATGAATGTAGAAAAGCCTACACAAGGATGAGTCACAAAGAGTCAAAACTAATATATTATGTAATTATAGAATGTGAGTACAAATCTCATGTAGGTGAAACTGTGATGGATATGTAAATTTCACATTGAAATTTGAAATTGGAAGGCTAAATCAACTTGGAAATTCATATGGGGGTACATGGAATGAAGAAAACTGGGGTGAGATACAGACATAGGTGAAATGTTCTATCATAGTTTCTACTGACTTAGGGTTAGGATTAGAGAATTAACA
>PVHX01022505.1:16425-27668 GCA_004024805.1 Geosciurus inauris | reverse complement strand
TATTCTTTGCCATGCTGTACTTTTCCAGTAAATTCCGTATATCAGTTTGCTGTTGATGTATTAAAAAGAAAACTTTAAGGGGCTGGGACTATAGCTCAGTGGTGGAGCACTTGCCTAGTATGCGTGAGGCACTGGGTTCAATCCTCAGCACCACATATAAATAATAAATGAATAAAATAAAGATCTATCAACAACTAAAAAATTATTTTTAAAAAAGAAAACTTTAAAACATAGTTGCTTGAAATCCATTCATTATTTCATGTAATTCTGTGTCAGCTGTAGGTGTTTCTTTTGGTTGAGATCAGTCAGCTTGGCTGGGCCCTGAGATAGCAGCACTGATAGGTCTGGTTCTTGTTGGGATGGTTTCTTAGGTGGCTTTACTTGAGAAGCTTGTCTCTGCTCCATGTGCTTTCTAAACCTCCAATAAGCTAGCTCATATTGTAGCATTCTCACATGGTGGTCTCAGGGTTCCCAAAAGCAGCTGGAAAAAAGCAAGCCCAAATATATAAATGCTTTTCAGTTCTTTGCTCGCGTCTGTTTTTTTTTCAATGTTTATTTTTTAGTTGTAGGTGACAGAATATCTTTATTTTATTTTTATGTGGTGCATGAGGATCAAACCCAGTGCCTTATGCGCGCTAGGCGAGCACACTACCACTGCGCCATAATCCCAGCCCCTCGCGTCTGTTTTCTACTGCCCCATTGGCTGAAACAAGTTACATGGCCAAGACTAAAGACACATGGATGACTGAAGCATCGGAATGATGGTGGCCCTCTTTGCAAATAATCCACAACATCTGAGCTCTTTCCTGATTCTAGGGCTTCCAAAGCCAAGGAAAAGAATTTACTGTGGTGACATTCTATCACTATAGACTGGCTCCTAGACTGAACTGAGACCTCTTTAAGCAACCTGCTGTCATGGAGAGTGGTGGAAAAGTCATATTAAAGATATGCAGATGGCAGTTAAACAGACAATGAATGCACTGAAGTCCTTGTCCATTCATCCTTCCTTCCATTCTTCCTTCCTCACTTCTTTTCTCCCTTCCTCTCTTTTCCCCTCCTTTCAGCCTACTAGATAACTATTATGTGTTAGGCACTGTGCTAGGAATTAAAGATATGACCAGGATACATAGTATCAGTTGAGGATACAATAGTATACATATTTTGGACAAACAAAAGAATAGAAATATCACCAGGCTAAAGTTTTCAATGAATTATGGGATGGACAAATAGAAAAAGGTGAAACATTGTATGTGAGGAGCAACATAATTAGTAAGAATTTTTAGATCTTGTTTCCATATTATGTATAAAAAATGTGCAGATACATAATTTGTCATTCAACCTGTTCATTGGGTATTGTCTTAAAAAAGGAAATAATGTAAATATTTCTGAGTAGGGGAATGATTATATATAAGCTCTGATATATACATATTATGGAATATTATGAATCTAATGAAAAGGAAACAGTAGAATTTTATGAATTGATTTGGTAATGTATTATTACTGGAAAAAGAAGTTTTAAAGCAGTTAGCATAGTATAATATTATTTTGTTTAATAATCTATATGTGGGAGCTGGGGTGGTGGCTCAGTGGTAGAGCGCTTGCCTAGCACACATGAGATACTCAGTTCAATTCTCAGCACCATATAAAAATAAAAATAAAAGATATTGTGTCCACTAACAACTAAAAAAAATTTATATATTTAAAAAAATAATAAACCATTGGCTTTATTTCCCAAGTCAATGAAAAAAAATCTATATATGAGCATGAGTGTGTAAATATATAGACAGAACTTTCTCAGTGATGGCATCAAGGGCAGCCCAGTCCAGACCCCAAGCCTCTGGCAGGCATGGTCATAGTCCAGGTGAAAGCAGATCGACAACAATTAAAATACTCATCAGAAAGGAGCATGCTGGGAAATACAGTGTGTCAAATGTAACCTCTTAAAGTAAATGGATGCAAACATCTTTGCTCTTGTTACCTGAGTCTCATAACTGTGAGATGGATATAGCTCAGGGGAATAAAGGCTGCACAAAAAGGATTATGGAGAACCTCAAGAATGTAGCTCTTGTACCAGGAGTTCCTGCTACCCCTCTTGAGCTCCCAAAGCATTGTGCCAATTTGAATTGTTCATGCCAGACTCTGCCTTTCTTGTTAGACTGAGCTCCTGGAAGTCAAACGCCATGGTATATTCATTCCTTTGTGTTGTCTTTCATAACTGTACCCCCAACAGCATTTATGCCAGTGTGTGTTTGACACATGTTTATTGCCAGTGATGAAACTGGGTTGATATAAGAGGGAAGCTACACAATTAGATCAAATATTAAGAACCAGGTACTTGTCCTCAAAGAAGGAATTATACATTTGGTAGCAATTCTTTTGGATCAGGACCAACTATAGAAATAAGGAGTTCGGGGTAATGCAAATTGTTTTTTAGAAAAGTTAGACTTTTTAAATCCACAAAGAAATAATCATGTTCTATTTTGTCTTGAGTGGTGATCAGGAATAGCTACAGAAGGTAGTTGTGGGTGAAGTGTTACATAGCAGTGACCACATAATTGAATTTAGAATCTAGAGGGAGAGTAAAATAAGGGGGAAAAACATTAAGATGCTTAATTTTAAAAAGGAAATAAGACTAAACTTCTAGGTTGAAATAAATACCTGTAGCTACACTTAAAACAAATAATACAGAGGGGATCTGAAGACTTTAAAAATTCATCGATGAGAAATGAATGTCACCAATTTTATAAATTAGATGTTGGAGGAAAAATTGTACGTTGTATACTAGAGTAATAAAAAATGTAACTATAGGTCAGAAGGTTCAAGGGAGAAGGGAGAGCTTCCATGAATGACAGAAACAGGAAAGTGTATAACTTCTCTCAGATCAAATCTATATCAGAAATTAGGCAGGAATTATAAGATCACATAGAACAAGTAATGCTATTTTAACGTGAATCATCTCTGAGAGATTAGGACCCTGTTGAATAAGTCACTTGAGTTGCAAGGATATTGAATTATTTAGGGAAATTGTCCTGTAAGGAGAAATCATGCTTTAAAAATCCCTTACAAATCCTCAAGGGATTACATGCATTCACAGAGAAGGGGAACTATGAAGGTAGGGGATTTTGACTATCATCAGCCTTTGACTAGATTGTGCCACTGACAATCCCATGGGGAGGTTTTGTGAAACCAGGGGCAATGTATAGTCAAGGGCATGAGGTTGTCTTTCAGACAAGTTTTCTATAAAGCCTTTTAAGGGTAATAAATACAGAGCTCAATCCTACTCAACATTTTTATGAATGATCTGGAAAGGCAGAATCTCTGTGTTTTCAAATACTACTCAGCCCCTCTATAAAGTGAAACACAAGACATTCCTTAATTAAGCCATGTGGACCACTGTAAGTATACTATAGGAGCCTCAGGGTAGGCAGGGGTGAGAGAGGCCCATGGGCAAAGTAATCTGATTCTACTTTATAGAGTTTATCTTTTCAAGATTTTACTCCCTACCAGTAAGTATGATCAAAGAAGGAGACCTATACGTTGAGTTGTGGTTCTCAAACTTTTTGGTTCCAAGACCCCAAAATTAAAATTTGTTGAGGCTCCAAGGAGTCATGTATTAGTTAATTTTAAAACTACAACAAACCTATTACATGTTAATATAAATGACAATTCTAATTAGCAATTCCAAGTGAAAAAATAATAAGAAAAATGGCATTGTTTTATATTCTTGCAAATCTCTTATGTATGATAGTAGAAAAGAGTTGGATGATTATATTTGCTTCTGCATTCAAGCTGTTGAAGTGCTGTTTTAATCAAAGTTTGTGAAGAGATTCTGTTCTCACATGGATAGGTAGTTGGAATATATTTTTGGAATATATTTGGCATATATTTTCAGTCTTTTTTGATAATTGCAGATATTCTTTTTTGAGACCATACCCAAATTCAACAAGTGGTAGCTGTAATGGAGAATCTGAAGCCATATTAATGTTCATGTTCTATTAAGATCCACTGGCTTACCTTGCAATTTGAATAATTAAAAAATTTTAAATATGTGCATAATTTTTGTAACATAGTGAATTATTCATTTGGAAATTATTGTTCCATTGCATTCTGTAGACATTCCTAAGGTTGATGTTTCATTCTTACAAACTGTGTAGTTGTTAATATTGCCTTGAATCTCATCAGAGAAGTCGGTAGGCATTTAGAAACTGTTCAAAGTGATACAAGTTATCTAAACTTCTAAATTAGAATTTTATTATTGGCAACAAATACTGTCAGTTTTATTTATTTGAAATTATAGGCTCACTTCATTAATTATGGAGAAAATATCTGCCAAATTCTATGCCCAAAACTTGTCCGTCAGTCATTCTCTCAAATAAAACTGGTGTTCCATGCAAAAAAGCAATGAATGTAACTCACAATTCAATTGCATGTGTACTTTTCCTCAAGACAACCTTCATCTTTATAATGTAGCAGAAGTGATTTATGTATGGTACTCATTTTGTCACCCAGGGTGTTAAAAAGACATGTTCTCAGGGATTACAACTTAATATAATTGATATTTTTTACAGCTTCATCAAGGACTTTTAAGTAAAATTGGCTTTCTTTTCTTTTCTTTTTTTTAATTGAATGCATGGTGGTGAAGAATTCAGTGACTGCTCATGCGAAGGAGCCAGCAGTTTGACCCATCGTTGCTTTTGGATTGTGAGTGCTAATCCAGCACAGTGACAAATGCAAATGATTTTTTAAGTAGATCTCAGGGACCTTAATGGTTGTGGGCCACACCTTGATACCTGCATACATTGCTCAGATGGATCCCTGAATATATACATTACTTCAACTAAGATAGGCAAGAAAATGCAGCCTCATCAACCTGGTATAGGAAATTTAAAACAATTTTTCATAAAAAATTAAATATCTGCTTCTTTAAATATATGACTCTTCTCTAACAAATACCTTTCTTTTCACATAAAAAAGATTATTTGGAGAAGAGTAACTAATTATTCAGTATTGGAGGAATCCCCTGTAAGAAAAGAAAGACTAGAATAATTATCTTCCTTCCTAGATTTAAAAGCCATGATTTCATTGGATAGGTATTTATCAAGCACCTGTAGAGTTCTATGTGTTGTATAAGGAGGCATATATCTGGGTCCCTGCTCTTGTAGAACTGGAATATGGTTGGCAAGGCAGGATGTAACCATATAAGAGAAATGAGAATTCAAGAAGTCAGTGGAAACATAAGGTGACACCATCAGAATGTGCGGCATGCACCAGGTGATCCATTGCCAAACAAGTGATGCAGATGATCAGGGCTACACAGTCTTGGGTGAATCTCACCAGTCCTCTCCTTCAGCTAGATCTGCTGTCCTGCCATCCAGAGTCTGTTCCCACCCTTTGACCCCACCCTATCCTGCTACCAGTGACATTTCAGACCAGCACCATGGAAGCTTTCTCCCAGGGATGTAGCAGGGTAATTTACGCAGCTCTTTTATTTGTTTCTGTTCAATTTTTCATGGTGGATCCTAGCCTCCAGGGTGTTTGCAGGGCTGTTCTTTGGAAGCCACTTGACAGCACAGTCTTTCCCTTGCAATTAGTACAATATAAACAATCTGCTTTAACTAGGCATAATCTCAACTTTAATCTGAGATGATGATGCCACATGGCATGTGTGGGAAAGGAAGAAGCCAAAGGAAGGCAGAGGAAGTGGAGATGGGGACAATGTTGATGTTGGTGAGACAGGCTTAGGGTGGTGGTATGTGGGAGCCCAGAGAGGCTGATGTGTGGGCCCCCAAGGGAGGCGCCTGATGCCTTTCACTGAATCAACATTTATGGACCAATCACTATGTCCCAGACACTGAGTGGAGAAAGCCCTAGTAGTGAGGGCTTAGTTGCTACCCTGAGGATCGTCTTGAACTCTTTAAAATCTGTTCTTTAAGCTTGTCACTATAGATGTCTTTGTATTCTGAGTTGCTAGAAAGATGTCTTTTTTTCTTTTCTTTTTTCTTTTTTTTTTTGTGGTACTCGAGATTGAACTCAGGGGCACTCAATCACTGAGCCGCATCCCCAGTTCTATTTTGTGTTTGATTTGGAGACAGGGTCTTACTGAGTTGCTTAGCGCCTCATCCTTACTGAGGCTGGCTTTGAACTCGCGATTCTCCTATCTCAGCCTCCCTAAGTGCTGGGATTATAGGCTTGCGCCACCGTGCCCAGCTAGAAAGATGTCTTTTAATATTCTATACGTGTCATGGTGCCTATATCCTGTCTTCCACTTAGATGAAAAACTGTAATTTCTAAAATATCTTAGGTTTATAGGGAGTTGATGAACTTTTAGAGGGAAAGAACCTAAGATTATTCCAAGGTGACTCTGAAGTTTGCTTGGGAAAGTTCAGAAGGATATAGAGTCTCCTGTTTCTCGTGTTGAACATTTGGGGGAAAATAAAATGCAATTCACAGACAGGTACTTTGCCAAGAGGAATGCTTTGAAAGGTCTAAGTCAGGTTAGACGTTTAGGCTGTGGAGCAGCAGGAGTGTCAAACCTGACTGAAAGTTCCCATGGAGGCTTTAGTGGGACACTAGTTTTGGTAGTCCATGTGGTAGTAAAATGTCTTATGCCATGCTTCCCTGGGTTTGCTGTGGACGGCAGACAGAACCACCCTAGAGGAGAGAGATGAAAAGGAATAAGGAGCAAGGGGAAAAGCAGGTCAAGCAACTGAAACTGAAGGGCGAAACAGGGTGGTTCCATTGCTGAAAGCTCGGTCCTTGTCCCCATGCCTATCCAATAATGAGGACACAGTTTTGAGAAAAAGGAAAAAGAAGGTTTATTGCTTTGTTAGCAGAGGAGATACACAGGGGAGTTCTGTCCCAATGGCTGTGATTCTCCCCCTCAGTAGGAACAATGGGCTTTTAAAGAGGTGACTCAAGGGCTAAATTCTAAGAGTTCTCTGTCTGGAGTTGTAATTCACTTGTTAATTCGGGAGATGGTCATTTCTGAGATCTCTGGCATTATCTCCAAAGTCTGGATTAGTTCCTTCCTATGGTGGGTGTGTACTCAGGGACAGGTAACTCTGGCTATTATGGGGAAGAAAGGTAATCCTGGTTCTCCTGAGATTAGAGAGTGGGAGAAATTAGGGAGGGGCAGGGAGAGAAAGAGAAAGAAACACGTCTATTTTAAAAATAAATTGCAGTGGCAGAGCAGCAAGGGTTATATTCAAAGCATAAAGTAGACTACTGTTACAGTTCCCCAATTCTAGCTGACTACAATCTTCTGCTCCCTCCACCTGAACAGTGGGGCTGGGTGGCCTCCTTGCTCCATTGCCTGATTCCATTCACAAACTCTATTAGTGTCTTCTTTGACCCATTCATGGTTCAATTTGGAACTAAGGCCTTTTCTAGGAAGCTGTAGCTTTCTGGGCATGTTGGGAAATGAGTGGGGCTACCAGAAGCCTTTTTGTGTGAGAATCTCTAGCCTGATAGAAAGGAATATCCCAGCTGGGCATGGTGGTGCACACCTGTAATCCCAGCACTGTGGGAGGCTGAGACAGGAGAACTCTTAAGTTCAAAGCCAGCCTCAGCAATGGCAAGGTGCTAAGCGCCTCAGTGAAACTCAATGAGACCCTGGCTCTACAAAAAAAAATAGGGCTGGGGATGTGGCTCAGTAGTCTAGTACCCCTGAGTTCAATCCCTGGTACCAAAAAAAAAAAAAAAAATTCCCCCCTTACCCCACTAGGAAGGGAGTTGAAGTGTGCAAACGTGGTTCAAGGACAAGGGATTGAAGTCAGAGAAGTGGGATCATTTTGAATATAATCAGAGGCATACTAAGGAAACTTAATTTGGCAAGTATAAAAAGATGAGCCATTGGAGAGAAGATTTTTTTCCCAGATATTTATAACAAAGAAAATACTGTGGTATTCAAGAATCCTTAAGACTAGATAAAAGGCAGCTGAGCATGGTGGTACAGGCCTGTAATCCCAGACTTGGGAGGGTGAAGCAGGACGATTGTAAATTTGAGGCCAGCCTCAGCAATTTAGTGAGACATTGTCTCAAAAAAAAAAAAAAAAAAAAGGGCTGGGGATGTAGCTCAGTGGTAAAGTGCCCCTGGGTTTCAATCCCCAGTATCAACAGAAAAATAAAAATAAATAAATAAATAAATAAATAAATAAAGGACAACTCAATAGAATTGGGCAAAAGATATTAACAGGTGAATCACAGAATAATAAACAGATATACAGGAATGATCAATCAGCCTATGGAAACCCTTTCAATCCCAATATTGAGTGAAAAGTCCAATAAAACCATAATGGGATACTAATTAATGTCATTAAATTGGAAAAAAAGAGAACTTTGAAAAGTCACATGTGGGCCTAGATGTGGAGTAAATCAGAGCTTTCACATGATCCTGGAAAGGGGATAGGCTGGGGAGGAGTTTGGTATGACCTAGCAAAGCAACATTGTGTACACCACAACTCAGGGTGTACTTTTAGGACTTCCTCCATACCCTAGTTGATCACTTGTATATGCATACTGAAGGGAAGATATAAAGAATGCTCATAGCAGCATCACCCATATTTTTTTAATGGAAAAACCTAAAGTTCAATAACAGTAAAATGTATACATAAATCAATGTATATTTACACAATGGCAAACTCTATAAAAGTGAAAATGAAAAAACTACAGTTATTTGACATCAACATGGATGAATCTCAAAAGCAATATTGAATGCTACAATCAAATCATAATGATTTATTTTATGTGAAATTCAACAAACAAAACTAAGCAATATATAGTTTAGACATACTGACCTCTGTGATAAAACTGTAGAGAACAGAAGGGAATAATTAGTATGAAAGGTGGTGGTTACCACTGAGGTGAGTAGGGGAGGGGGGAAAGATTGTAAAGAAGCATTTGAGGAATGTATTCAAAGGTATTGAGAATGTTATTTTTAAAAAATGGGTTAGTTTAATTTTTAATTATTATTCTCTTATTATAATATTATATCTATTCTTGTGTAATATAGCTTGTTACAAAAATAGTAGTTTGGAAAAATAATCTGATTGAAAAATCAAGGATACCTTTGTTGTTTTTAAAGGTTTATCAAGAAAATTGGAGAGACAGTTTATCTCCCTCTTCTCTGGTAAATTGTTTTGGAAAATGGCACAATCTCTTCCATGTTGCATGTCCTTTTACAATGTGACCTTATCACTCCTCCCATCAAGAGCAGAAATCAATTTCCCATCCTCTGTGCTTTGGGTTGACTCTATGACTTGCTTTGGGCCTCAGGAGAATGTACAGTTCCTGTTCTTACCTTCCTAGAATCCTGAGACCACCATGCGATGAAGACATCCAGAAGAAAGACCATGTGGAAGAGAGGCCCTGTCACCCCTGTGTCTCATCTGAGATGGCCAGTTGCTAATGCAGTTTCTGCATACAGCTATATGAACTAGCCCAGAGAAGAGCAGCAGAAGAGATAGCCAGCCAGCCTCCAACCTGACAAGTTATAATAAATCATTGTTGTCATAAGCTATTAAGTTTGGGGTGGTTTGTTAAACAGCAACAGATAATGGATACAGTCCTGGTAGTAGAATGTGTGATTGGTGGAGAAGTTCCCTGAAAGTGGATATGAAAGCAGCCCATCCAGAGAAGTGCCCAGTGTCAGATGGACAATGAATTGGCCCTGGACGGAAATCCAGATACTGCCCGCATCTTCCAGGTGTCACATGAGACCAAGGGTTTCTATATGATTCTGCTAAATGGTGGTGATAGCCAATTACCCAGACACCTCTAGCCTCTAGATGTGCAGACTTAAATTCAGATTTCATTTAATTTAGAAAAGGTAAGGAAGGAACCTTACCTTGTATATGTGATTGTCACAAGCAATTTGTAAATCAGACACCAGAATGTGCGGCTGTTCTTTGGTTCCTCTCTGACTTCCTAACATTCCCCCACTTCCTTTTAGGATCTGGGCCAGAACCTTAGCAGAGGCAGTGATAAGCAGAGGTATAGCAATGTTTGAAGTAAACGGAGACATGAGTAAATAGGAGCATAAGACAGACCTGCTTATGATCTAGAGACACCTGAGAGGCTGAGGGTGTTTTCCTCAAATTAGGGATCTAAAGGTTGAAGGTTGAAGGCTGAAGGTTGAATTTGGGGATTAAAAATAAAAATGGACAATGCATTGGGAAAATGCAAAGGAAAGGAGAAAGGGACAGGGGTGGCATATCTGGAGTATCCCACAGTCTGGGCTGGGAGCCTTCATTGGGGTAGCATTTAGAGACAGGAGGATTGCTTTTATGAACTATGTTAGGCCTCATTCTCCAGATTTCCTGATCCCAGGGACAGAGATCTGAGGGGGAAGTAAGTCTGGCAAGGCCCAGGAAATCTGAGGAGCCCACTCTGCTTGTGGGGAGAATGCCATGTGAGTGATCCCAGGAAGGTGTAAAGATTGAATGTAAACAGGGATGAGTGTGATAGACCCAGGATGTGTAGAGCAATGTGAGTCCAATGTGCATTCTGTCTTCTACTCTGCAGGAAATACAGCTGCTCAAGTCAGGTCATGAAAGACAATGTAATAAATAGTTGATTTTGGGGCTGGGTTTGTAGCTCAGTGATGGAGCGCTTTCCTCGCATGCATGAGGCACTGGGTTCGATCCTCAGCACCACATAAAAATAAATAAAGATATTATGTCCATCTACAACTAAAAACATATATTAAATAAATAAATAGTTGATTTTAATGGTGTGGATACAACTTAGGGAATTTTACAAGGAATAGGGCAACCCCCTTGAGCAGTGATTAGCAGGAGCTTTTATCACCACCAGGTCTGAAGGGGCAGGGGTAAAAACCAGCTACTAGGATTTAAGGAGAGAGAAGAGCAGAAAGGGCTCCCTGACATCAGCATCTCACTGATGCTGAAGGGCAAAGAAGCCCATTTAAAGCAGACATCTACAGATCTGTCCATATGGTCACCAGCCTTAGAGTGAAGAGAAGAGAGTGGATCTGTAGAAGCATCAGCACAGACTATATTTCATGGCTGATTAAAATGATTTTGCATAGCCGGGCGCGGTGGCTCAAGCCTGTAATCCCAGCACTCAGGGAGGCTGAGACAGGAGAATCGCGAGTTCAAAGCCAGCCTCAGCAATGGCGAGGCGCTAAGCAACTCAGTGAGACCCTGTCTCTACATAAAATACAAAAATAGGGCTGGGGATGTGGCTCAGTGGTAGAGTGCCCCTGAGTTCAATCCCCGGTACCA
>PVHX01022505.1:0-16325 GCA_004024805.1 Geosciurus inauris | reverse complement strand
ATAAAAAAAAATAAAATAAAATGATTTTGCATCCTCCAACAGCGGGGGTCCACCTTGCACAAGTAAGAGCAGAGCAAAGAGGGTGGAGGTGGGGACTCAGGGATGGGGCCTGGAGGGTCCTTATTATTATTATTTTGATAAAAGAATACTAATACTTGTATCTTTAAAAAATCCTTTTACTGTTTATCATTATACTGTATATCATGCTCATTTATGGAGGGAGCCCATCTACAAAATACAGAAAAATATAAAGAAGGAAGCAAAGCACAATAGTAATCTTATCATACAGAGATAATAGCTGTTTGCAATTCAGTGTACCTCCTTCTAATGCCTTTTTTCTCTATATGTGTATATGCTTATTCAAAAATGTATACGTGTTTGTGTTACGTATCTACATGTTAATTAAAAATAATTGAACCAATTGCTGTGAAACTTCTATTTGTGGGTCTATGTAAAAAAAAACCTGTGTGTGTACCACATTTTCTTCATTGCCTTAAGGAAATGAAGGACTGAATCCTGGATGTCACTTTAACGGTCTGCACTGATATGCTAGGATGAATTAGACAGTGGGCGCAGTGTGGCATGAGAGGCACATATGACACATTATACAAGTAGAGAAATAACACTGGAAGTTTCTTTACAAATGGATTTTGAATCACATATAACCTAGTTACTGAATAATTCATTTTTGCAAAGAACTACTTCTTTTTGAATTACCTTGTATTTTTGAAATTAAGATCTATAATAGGGGCAGGTTATATCTGGCTTTTTCAACTGTCCTTATACTGTGACTGTTTTCCTAGCTTATTAAATTTTGTGTGAGATATTGTTTCTCTACCCATTATTCTTGCAAGGGACCAAGAGTTTACCACAAGACCATCCAAATCTTTTCAGTCATATCTGTTTGGATAAGGGGTAGGACACAGGTGGAAAAAAAATCACAGGTCCAACTATGCTAATCAGTTAGTCTTTCTTGAGCTTTTTAGGCTGAGGGACACAGGCTGTGATGAACATCTTGCTCAAAAAATTTTTTGTATATGTATGATTATGTCCTCAGGGCTTATTCTTAGAAGGCCATTTACCTAGTCAGAAGGATTGGAAGTATTAAAAATCTTGATATGTATTGCCAAGTTGCTCTCCAGGAAAGTTGTAGAATGCACATCTTCATGCATTATAAAGTTCCTGGCTGACATTTCAGATTGCATTAGATGGCAATGTTCATTTACTTCAGAGGTCATCCATTAATACAGTTCTGATAAAAAGGTGGCAATGACAGCTCATAAAGGGGGCTTAGCCAGGCTGTATGTTTTCCTATTTTTATCACTACAATTTTCTAATTTTAATGGAGCCCGTGTTGCTTGCAAGATCTGCTTCCAGTGGTTGCCATGGGACCTAGGTTGGGAGGGTATCTTGTGGCACAGGGATAAAAAGTGATGGAGTATGAAGATGTTTTAATAGGCAGGCAGATAGATTTGGATGAGTAGAGTGGGAGGGTAAAAGAGATGATGGTAAGGAGGTTGTGGCCATCCGATTTCCATGAATTCACTCTTTTCCTCTACCAAAGTTGGAAGTACCAAAAACTCTGTCTACTTCCCTTGAAAGATTTAGCACAGTGGGGACATGTTTTCATTTTGTAGTTGAAGATAGAAAATGATGAGATATTAGAGAGGAAAGTATATTCTTCTGGGGACAAGAGCTGATGACCTGAGAACCTTGCTTATGGCTAATGTGGAATGGAGGCAAAGGTTTTCTGAATGCTGGCCCAAGGGTCAACAAACCACGGTGCACAGACTGAGAGCTAAGAATGGTTTTTGTATTTTTAAATAGTTGAAAAAGATAAAAGAAAAAGAATACTTTGGATATGTGAAAGTTTTATAACATTCAAATTTCAGTGTCTATAAATAAAGTAATTGGGCAGTTGAGTAGTTGTGGTAGGGACTCAATGGCCAAGAAGAATTAAAATATTTATACTCTGATCCTTGACAGAAAAAAGTTCACCTAATTCTGTGATAGAAAATCTTTCATTTCTTGGGCACTTACTTAGGGCTGGGGATGTAACTGAGTGGTGGAGCACTTGCCTAGCATGAGTAAGGCTCTGGGTTCAATCTTGGTATGGCAAAAAATTAAAAAATAAAGAAAAAGGTACTGTAGTAATCACTTTACATTTCATTTTCATAACACTTCCTATGAAATAGTGGGCATGTCATTTATCCACATTTTACATCTAGGAAAACTGAAGAAATTAAATTTTCTGTATCTGGTGAAATGGTAGAGCTGAGCTTCAAAGCCAGGTATCTCATTAGAGAATCTGAAAGTTTAATTGTGTGAAGAGAGGTTAGTAGATACCTTTAGGCTTCCCTGTCTTCTCTAATTCTGCCACTGTACTGAATCTATACCTGGTGTGGAACAGGATGGAGAATTGAAAATAGCTGGTGGGGCTCCAGTTACTGATCAGGGATTCTACAAACATTAGCTAATATTAATTCTGAAGATATAAAATTAATAAAGTGTCCAGATGACTTATTTTGTCCAAGACATGACAGCCCATACTTAGCTGACATGATTTTTGGTCAAATTATCATTGCTTACTTGTCACATATAGATACACACACAGATATATATGTGTGTGCGTGAACACATATGTGTGTATAAATCTACATATACATAAAGATGTATATATACATACATATCTATATATATATACAGCTAAACACACGTTATCATTATTACCTACTTCTCACATATAGATATACACATGAATATATATGTATATCCATGTGTGTATATATACATCTCTCTCTATATACATCTCTCTATATATACATCTGTCTATATATACATCTGTCTATATATACATCTAAACATACCCTTGCGTTTTCAAGGGCTATAGTCTTTATTTTTTTTAACTTAATTTTGATGTGGTGCTGAGGATTGAACCCAGTGCCTCACATGTGCTAGGCAAGTGCTCTAGCACTGAGCCATAACCCCAGCCCAACAGCTGTAGTATTTTTTTTAATATTTTTTAAGTTGTTGTTGGACCTTTATTTTTTTCATTTATTTATATGTGGTGCTGAGAATCAAACCCAGTGCCTCACACATGCTAGGCAAGTGCTCTACCACTGAGCCACAACCCCAGCCCACAGCTGTAGTCTTTAAGTAATGCATTTCCCTTTCTTAAGGTACAGAATGGTAATGTTTTCTCTCTCGGTTCAAGGTAGCTCTTCCTTTTGATTTGATTGGGGTTCTAATTTCTTCTAGCTCTTGTTGTAACTCCTTTCCTCTCTCTTTCCTCCACCTCAGTTCCCTGATCCATCTTCATTTATAATCTCTTTATAGAATGCAAAAGGCTTTCTGTTTCTGGAAAAAGGAAGACTTCTAGCATCAGGAGGAGGTTTGACATACCCATGCTCCAGTACCTAGAGCAACCAAATGATACCATTTATTTTTTGACTGATTCCTTTTATGAGCCATCTAGCTTTGCAAACTTTGTTTTCTGTAATCAGAGATTCTCAAAGGTAGATGAGATTTTTATAAGTCATTTAAGGCAACCTCACAAGTATTGTTAGAAACTCTTTTAGTACATTTATGATAGATGAGTATCCAGGTTTGCTTGGATACATCCAGTGATTAAGGACTCATTCTCTTCAAGGTTGTCTATTCCCTTGTAAAGAAAGCCAATTATTAGAAAGTTCTTTCTTATGCTGAATTGAGTTTGCTACTCTGTTACATCTACCTAGTAGTCTCATGAGTCAAATAGAAGACGTCTTCTTCCTCCATGGGACAGTCATTCACACATTTGTGGGTCGTCATCGTGTTTCTCTGTCTTCCCTTCCTTCCGTCCTTCCACTTGGATGATGGTTTCTATTCCTCTTTGCAGTCTAGATGGCTATCCTTGGAAGATGTTCATAGAGTTGTCCTGATCTCTTTTAAAGCACCTGGAGTAGCCATAAACAGAAGGCACTTGACACGGTCTGCCCAGCACTAAATACCATGGGTTTGGACTATCAGTAGAATGGTCTTACAGGTTGGGGTAAAAAGTAAAGCCAAACCTTGAGTGATACCAAAAGTTTAACATATATCCTAATACTAATTGCAAGAGAGGCATGATCTTAAAGCAATATAAATACACAAAAAATTGAAATATTTCATCAAGTACAAGACTTTTAGAGTTAGATGAAAATTACACTTAGTATCTCAAGAGCCAAGAAAATGTAAAATCTAGTCAAGTTGTTGATTTGGGTAAGAATTAAAGACATCTGTGAGAAGAATAAAAAGTAGGTAATGTGTAAAACTTGAGACCAGGAAAATGGGTAACTTGTCCTCCCTTCTCCTCGCTGTTCCACCCCATAAAACTCTGAAGTTATATAGTCATTACAATAAAAGCTAATTTGGTTCAAAGCATTCCATCAACCTTTTCAAAGGAAAATATTCAGTCAGCCACCACTGAAATCCCTGACCACTTTGTAATTTCATTCTGAGAAGGTCGTTCCCACATTATATGAGAAGGTAATTCCCCCAATTGTGCAGGATACTAAAATATTTAACTTAAAGGTTAAATCCTTTCCAACCTTAGAAGATTTAGAATTATGTGAATATGTTCTTAAAAAATCAAACCAAGAATATTAATATTTTTATGTCAAGGAACTCCCATATATTTAGTATTTTGTGTATTTGAAATAATTAGTAAAGTTTAAGGGACATTTGTATTACCCAAATTTAAATAATTGAGAACTCACATTTACGATTTTAAGTGAAATTCTTACTCAGTGCATATGCAATATTGGAGCATTTAGTAGAAATTGAGTCATGTTTACATTATTTTTATAATAATTATGTAAGTGCTTGGGAAATTTTGTCTTCTAAGTCAGACATTAAACAGATTTTCAAAAAATGTAAGACCATATCAAATATATGTACATAAATACATATTTCAAATCCTTAAGTTTATAATTCAGGCCAAGTATTATTTCAAAATTCTATTAAAAACATTTGTTAAATTTACTAGTATTGGATGGTACTTTGTAATCGTAACCTAAAAGTTTAAAAATTAAAATTTTAAAATATATACTCTAAAGCATTATATATTGAATTTTAAAATAAGCAAACAAAAGTCCCATAAATAGGAAGTGATGTATTAAAATTAAAAATCAAAAACAAAAATCCACAAAATGACAACAACAAAACCAAAGCCAAGCCAAAACCCTTCATCTTGAATAATGATCTCCCCAATTCTGTCAGTAGCTTGCTATTCTGGAGTAAAGAATTTTAGCTCAGAATGAAAAACTTTTGCTCATCTAAGCTTGCAATTGATTGATACCTAATTTACTTCTTTGTGGATTTTTTTTCCCCCACAGGAAATATTGTCAGCTTAGGGGTTACCCACTCCTGACCTTGTGCAGTTGACATTTGGGACATGAGAACAGGTCTTTTCATTTATTCCCATCAATTGTCACCTTCTTGATCTCTTACACCAGCTCTTCTTCCCCTGAAGCTCTGGCTGTGGATAAAATATAAAAGCTTGCTTGTATTCAGCCTCTTCCACATTGATCCAAAGCAAGTCCACTTTTAGAGCATAGTGCAATTTTCTAGCCCTCAGCCCTTGCTCCTCTCTCCTTTTCTGACATCCTGTAGCAAATATGGTCTACCAGTTGGTTTGTCCCTTAATTGTATGTTAGCATGCACTGATTTAACTTTCCCTTCTAAGCTGTTTGCTCAGGGAGGGTAAGGCCTTTGACTCATTTGTTCTTCAACTGCTAGCACAGAGCCAATGGGTGATTAATAGGCATTTGTTCAATAAAAGAATTTCCTTAGAAGCATCATTGCACATGGTTTCTTTACCACTTGTGTGCAGGTACCTTTTCAACTATGCGGGAATGACTAACTTCTGAAACCAGGGCGTTCTCTGGTTACATGAGTGGTAGTAGTAGGAGCAGTAGCAGTAGTGACAGATATTTATTAAAAACTTCATGTATATGCCAGAAATTGTTCTAAGTGCTTGACCTGCTTTAGCTCATTGACTCCTCATGATACCTTATAAGAGAGGTACTACAAGTTTAGTATCTCTAATCTGAATGTCCCAAGTTTGAAACACTCCAAAGTCTGAAGAGTTTTGAATACTGTCATGACATTACAAGTGTAAAATTCCACACCTGACCTCCTGTGATAAGTTGAAGTAAAAATACAGGTATAGTAAAAATATTGTATAAAGTTATCTTAAGGCTATGTGCATAAATTACATGTAGGAAACAAATTTTATCTTTTGACTTGGGCTCATCCCCAAGACATCTCAATATATATAAGTAAATATTCTAAAACCTCTAAACATCTTAAGTCCAAAACATTTTTGGTGCCAAGTATTATGGATGAAGGATACTCAATCTATATTGTCAAGGAATGGATGAGTAACGTTCCCAAGGTTACTTAGCTGGTAATTGGTAGAATACATTGGACTCTGAATGCAGATGGATTAGCTCTAGAATCTAGAAGAATTCTAGTAGAGTACACTAGACTCTGAATGCAGAATTCTGGTAGAATACACTGGACTCTGCAGATTGACTAGCTCTAGAATCACAGAAGGCCCAGATAGTAACTTAAATATGAATCATTTTTAATTGCTATGACTAAAAATATAGCTTAGAGAAGGAAAAGTTCATTTGGGGCTCACAGTTTAAGAGGTCTCAGTCCATAGACAACTGACTCCATTGCTCTGGGTGCAAGATGAGGCAGCATATCAGCGGGGAAGAGCCCAGTGAATGAAAGCTGTTCAGCTCATAGTAAGGTCAGGAAAACAGAGAGTAAGAGGAGGGGCAAAGGGTTTCAGGAAAATTGCACCCTTTTAGGGCATATCCCCAGTGATCCTCCTCCTCCTCCATTGACACCCCACCTGCCTATAGTTACCACTCTTGTCAATCCATTCAAGCTGAGACAAAGTGATTAGGTTACAGCTCTCACAATCCAATCATTTTATTCTGACTATTCCTGCATTAATAGGAGCTTTTGGGGGTCACTTCATATCCAAACCATAACATATAGAATCTTAAATTGGAAAGAACTTCAAGTGTCTTCTAGTCCAGTGACCTTTAAGTGGGTGCATTTCTAGGAGAATGGGAAGTTTTTCTAAGTGATTACCTGAGCATGGATAGTTGAAGAGAATGCATTTCCAGATCTTTGATCTCTATATTATTACCATTTAATTAGATTTTTTTATTAAATTTGATATGGCTAATAAGTGGTTCATATTCACAGTAGTCATTTTCCTACTTTATAAAAGAAAGACATGTTCCTCACTCACCTAAAATCTTACTTTGGTGCTCCAAGTTGTAAATATTTGTGGATATCAGCAAAAGAGTAATTTTAGTTGACCACGAATCCCAGAACACTGGATATTGTGGGAAGCATTTCTGTGTAAAAATTTCTGGGCTGGGCATAGTGGTGCATAGCTGTAATCCCAACAACTCCAGAGGCTGAGGCAGGAGGATTATAAGTTTGACATCAGCCTCAGCAACTTAGTGAAACTCTGTATTAAAATAAAAAATAAAGGTTGAGGATGTAGCTCAGTAATAGAGCACTCCTGAGTTTAATCCCAGTAACAACAATAACAAAAACGACTTTCTGATAAATTGTCAGAAAAGATGAAAATTAAAGGGCATATTCATGATCCCCAACTAGTTAATAATACATCTGAGAGAGCAGCTATCTCTCAAGTCATGGGAATTACATTTCAAAGTAGGAATTTGTAGGAAGAGGGTAAGTTTTGACAGACAGGAGTGGAGAAGGAATTTTAGTTGCGAGCATAGTACTAAATAAAATTTAGGATGGAAAGGGTAAGCCCTGTATTAGTGAACTATAAATTTTTCTAGGATAAGTCTGGTCTTTGGATGAATGAGAAAATGAGCTATTTCAATGACAGTGAAGGGATATCACTTATCTCCTTAAGTACTATAAAGCTTCAGTAAATTCCTAAACAAAAAAATCCCCAGTGCTTTTTGCAGGAGAACCGGATGGGAAAGAGATCTTAAAGAAAAGGTGTTCAAGAGGTTGTAGCAATAATTTAGGGGTGGCATACATATGTCTTGACTTGCTAGAAGCTACAGAATTGGGGGGAAAGAAGAGCAGGACTGAAACAAGTTGCTGAGAAAAAAAATCAACAGACCATGCATAGGTGATGAAGGAAGATCAACCATGGCACCTGAGCTCTGGGTGACTTATAGCATGATGGCGCACAGGCTGATTTTGATAAGGAATTGGTGGGAAGGCATTGCTTCACTTTTTAAGTCCATTTGACAAGTATTTATTGGGTGAACACCGACTGCCAATCACTACGCTACATGGTGACTATACAATAGGGAATAAAAAAGATTTTGTTGCCATCCTCATGGAACTTGGTGCAGGAAGGAAGGAAAAATAAGCAATACAAATACCCACAAGCTAGATAAGTGCTGTCAAGAAAACAAATAGCATACAGGTATAGAGAATAACAGAGGGAAGTATTTGTTTTTTAGAGCCAGTGATCAGGTAAGACCTATTTAGGTAATGTTTTAGATAACATTTGAAGGTTGATTCTAATCTCTCATTTTCTATCTAGAGAGATAAAAAAAGAGGGAAGCAATATTTGTTGAACATCCAAGAATACCAAGAGATTGGTGCCATATTACTACATTCCTACTTTACAAATGAGAAAATCTTCATAGCAACCTGACCAAAATCTCACAGGATTTAATACATGTCTATATCTTACAAGTCTATATCTCATACATGTCTATATCTTACAAGTGCTTTTAAGGAAAATGAGTCATTAAAGAGAAAAATCTTCAGAGAAGAATTTAAATGTGACATTGGAAGGATTATAACAATCATAAAGCATCATATGATTCCAGATCTCTGGATTGAGATAAATCCTATGTACTGAAGGAGACTAGCGTTCTAATGCAGAGGCACTATCAGGAACCTCTGAGAAAGCACTGCAAACACATTAGAGATGAGCAAATGTACCCTCATTTAAAATATAAATGGAGGTGCTAACTTATTTAAAAAAAGTAGAGCAACAAAATTGGCATTGGTCTCCCTGCAAAATTCTGGACTTGCATGCCAGCAGAGAGGTTAAGAGGCCAAGCTTCAGAGTCAGGCAGACTTTAAAGTAGCAAATTTTAGTTCTTCTACTTCCTAGTTGTGAGCTGTGACCTTGAGCACATCACTTAACCTCTCTGAGCCTCAGGTTCTTCATCTGCAAACAGATGATAATAATCACTTTATAGGGCTGTGGCAAAGGTACAATGAACTCATGTATATAAAGCACTTAGTACAGTGCACAATAGATGGAAAGCATTCAATGAAATATAATTATTAGTTAAAATTTTTCAAATATATTATTAATCAGATGACTGGTGAGCACTTAAAAAGGAAGTGGTAATAGTTGACAAGTCTTTCATTCCACATGTATTTATTAGACACCTACTAAGGGTTTTTCCTAGGGAGAGAAAAGAAGATGCAAAAGAGTATTGTGATTTATATTCTGTCTGAAAAAGAAAGATTCAGCTTATTCATTAACTATCCCGAGTTTTCATTACTGGTTACACAGTACACAGTACTTTCTGCTTCATCTGGCAGGGAGGTTGTAATTCTGCATTTTTTTGTGTGTGGCATTGCAATCTATCTGTTGCCATGGAGAGATAAAGTGAAAAGAAGGCAAACCCTGGCTTCAATACAAACAGTGTCAAAGAACAAATATAGAAAAAAACTATGTAATGAAAACAAATGGAAAAAGCAAAATGGCTTTCTGCTTGAATGTATATATGACAGCGTGAAATCTCTTCTAGCATTGGATAAAACAGGAAATAGGATCAACACTCTGTCTTTTAAATATTGGTTTGAATTCATATTTTTAAATGCATAAAACTACCCATGAAGACATCATAAACAGAATGCAGAATATATTAATTGTAAATCACTCCTGCACTTTATTTTTCTAGATGGTTAGAGCTAATTTTACAGCCATTTTTTTACACTGGTTACCTAACATCTGGGTTGTTTGAATTGCAAAAATGATAGAAGAATTCCTTTTTTCATTTTGACTTGCAAAAAACAATTTAGGAAATGTTAATTATATCATTTTATAAATGTTCCAAACACATACCTTCCTGTAGAAAGGCATTGTTCAAGGGATGGTACGAAGCAACTTGTGTTCATTAATTTAGATGAGACATGAGGCAATTTGTATTCATTAAGCACCTACTATGGTCTATACATTCGCATATACATTATTTCACTTGATGCACACAACAAAACCAAGATGTCTCCAGGATACTCTCCATATTTAGAGAAAGGAACTAAGATTCAAAGAAGCTTTTGGACTTGCCCAAATCCCACTTCTGATAAAATGCCGATGAGGAATTTTTAACTAAAATCTTCTCTCACTCTAATCTCAGGGATTTGACTACTTCATGAAATTACCACCTATCGGATAAAATGGTTTAGGGCCAAAACACAAACTGAGAAACAGGAAACCCAGGTGGCTCAGCCCTAATGTTAAGAGCTATGGGGTTGGGAAAATTACTTCTGCGTCATTTTGATTTATAAGAGAGAAAAAACAAACATGGAGGTTGGAGTAGCTGGGCTTACCCTCCAATTCCACCCAAAATCCCATGATCCATGGTGTGAGGTGGATTTACTGTCAAGCTAATAAAGTTTGAGTTCCAGAGATTTCTACTTGCACAATGCCTGTGATCTCAGTTGTTTCAGGGAGCTGTGGAATGTTCTGGGTGGGAAGGAACAACCAGGAAAACATTTCTATGTACTGATTTCTGGTAAATTGCTAAAGATATCTCAGATCTCATTCTTCAGAGATCTCAGAGGAATAGCCCCAAATTTCTAAGATTCCAGGAATTTGGAGTTTACATAAATACTCATTTTTATACTTAATTCATATTCATAATTTTAAAACTCTTTTCCTAATGGAAACCTTAAAAACTGTATAAACATCAGAGATTATCTCTGTTTCTTGAGGGGGAAAAAAAGGTCCAGGTATGGTGATGCACACCTGTAATCCCAGCTGAGTTAGGAAGATTGTAAATTTGAGGTCAGCCTCAGCAATTTAGAGAGGCCCTAAATAACTTAGTGAGAACCCATCTTGAAATAAAATATAAAAAGAGCTGAGAAGGTGGCTCAGTGGCTGAGCACCCTCAGGTTCAATCCCCAGTACCAAAAAGGAAAAAAAGTAGGAAAAAGAACAAGAGATGGAGGGAAACTGAGGCAGGAGACTTCAGAAGCCTCCTTAAGCTTTTAGGCTTAAGCTTTCAGATATTTTTCTCTTCAAAATGTCCTAATAACTGCTCCCAGTTTCCATTTCACTTGAAAAGGCAAGAGATAACCTCAGATTTCCTTTCTCAGTTTAATTGTAAGAGGCAGAATGGCTGAGTTAGAATGAGTCATTTTGAGGGCCTCTGCCTTGTTCCTTGGCAGACTTGTCTTGATCTTAAGTTGACTAAAACTGGCAGAATTAACACACAGGGCCTGTGTTTGTCCCAATTCTCCTTCCTACCATCCTATTTGCTACCCTCACCTCTGCCTCAACCTGCAGTTCTAGTGCTTTTGAAACTTTGAGGACTGTTTCTCTTATAACTGAGGCCTAGCGGCTCAGGAAGTACTGAAGTGAGGTGCTCTGATTAGACATATTATGTTCTGTGTTTCAGTCAGCTTTGCATAACTACAACAAAGTACCCGAGACAGGCTACTTAAGAAACAGGAGTTGATTTTGGCTCATGGTTCTGGAGGTTTAAGTCCAAGATTGCGTGGCTCTATAGGTTTAGGTCTTTGGTTAGGGCAGGGAAACACTTCATGGTGGAAGCCTGTGTCAGAGGGAGTGGTCACTTCCTGATCCAGGGACAGAGAGGGATGGGGGAAAAGGAGGGGTGCAGACTGAGAGAGAGGAAAATGGGTGGATCCCACAATCCCTTTTGAAAGCATGCTTTCAGTGACTTAAGGACCTCCCATTGGTCCTACTCCCCAAAGGTTCCACCACTAAATAGCTAGGGACCAAGCCTTTAACTTTGAGGGACATTACCCATATTCATACCATACTGTTTCTCTCTCTAGAGACTGGCTCTGTCCGACACAGCTTCCTGCTATGTTGGAAATGCTCCACATTTGTGTTGTCCAATGTAGTAACCAGTAGTCATGCGGAGTTACTGAGCCCTTGAGATATAGCTAGAGTGGCTGAGAAACTGAATTTTAATTTTATTTAATTTAAATTTAGTAAGTCACTAGCTCACGTGGCAGCAGTTCTTGGTCTCAGATTACATATGCTCCAACCTGTGGATCAATCTATATTACTGGTTTTTGGAAACAGGGTCATCAGGAAGGTTAATTAACACACTGTGAATCAGAAGGAATTGGTGGTATCAGCCTTTCCATAAATATCCAAATGGGTTGCTTTGCCCTTGTTCTATAACTGATATAAAGAAGAGATGAAAACTTATATTATTGAGTGCCCACCAGGTGCCATACATCATAAATATATTATGTGTACATATGTGCATTTATGAGACAAAATCATTTTGCCACCTTCTGCTTCCCCAGTCCTCCACAACCTCTGTTAGGCTGATAGGAGCAAAGATTCAGAGCACGGGACTGAGGAGAAAAGGCAGGCAGAGACTGGGTACAGCACATTACATATGAAAGAGCTTGAGCTTATGGGGATGGGGAAATGTGAAGAAAATATCTGGAAGGCAGACAGAGGACATTAATCGAAGAAATAGGAATGTTAGGAGGAGACGAGACTGGGCAACTGCCACTCAGTGTGAGACTTTGGGGACTTGATCATGTTAAAGATATTAAGTGTGCTTTGTTCTGTGCTGTGTACTGCAATAATAATTATCATGGCAAATACTTCTCAGCACTATGTTCCAGACACTGTTCTTTAAGTCTATTGATATATCTAATCCTATTCCTCTAGGCCTTGACCAGAGGAGAAGCTGGGCCCCCAGAGATTCAGGACCATTGGAACTTATCTTAGGGCAGAAGTGAGGGTAGAAGTCAGGGTGGTAGGAAGGCGAATGGGGACAGGCACAGGTGTTGCATCTAAGTTCTGCAAGCTCCAGTCTACCCACAGTCAAGACAGGTTTCTATGATGCAAGGCAGCAGGCCTCAACACTTTTTACCTACAACCTCGCCAACACTTATTGTTGTTTGTATTTTTGGTAATTGCCATTCTGACTGGTGTGAGATGAAATATTAGGGTAGTTTTGATTTGCATTTCTCTGATTGCTAGAGATGTTGAACATTTTTTCATATGTCTGTTGATGGATTGTATATCTTCTTCTGTGAGGTTTGTGTTCAGCTCTTTGGCCCATTTATTGATTGGGTTGTTAGTTTTTTTGGTGTTAAGTTTTTTGAGTTCTTTATATATCCTGGAGATTAGTGCTCTTTCAGATGTGTATGTGGCAAAGATTTGTTCCCAGAATGTCGGCTCTCTGTTCACTTCATTGATTATTTCTTTTGCTGAGAAGAAGCTTTTCAGTTTGAATCCATCCCATTTGTTGAGTCTTGATTTTACTTCTTGTGCTATAAGAGTCTTGTTAAGGAAGTATGGTCCTAATCCGACATGATGAAGATTTGGGCCTATTTTTTCTTCTATTAGGCGTTGGGTCTCTGGTCTGATTCCCAGGTCTTTGATCCTCTTTGACTTGAATTTTGTGCATGGTGAGAGATAGGGGTTTAGTTTCACTTTCCTGCATATGGATTTCCAGTTTTCCCAGCACCATTTGTTTAACAGGCTATCTTTTCTCCAGTGTACGTGTTTAGCTCCTTTATCTAGTATAAGGTAACTGTATGTAAGTGGGTTCATTTCTGTGTCTTCTATTCTATACCATTGGTCTACATGTCTATTTTGGTGCCAGTACCATGCTGTTTTTGTTACTACAGCTTTGTAGTATAATCTGAGGTCAGGTATTGTGATGCCTCCTGCTTCACAATTCTTGCTAAGGATTGCTTTGGCTATTCTGGGTCTCTTATTCTTCCAAATGAATTTCATGATTGTCTTTTCTATTTCTATAAGGAATGATGTTGGGATTTTAATTGGGATTGCATTGAATCTATATAGCGCTTTGGGAAGTATGGCCATTTTGACAATATTGATTCTGCCTATCCAGGAGCATGGGAGACTATTCCATCTTCCAAGGTCTTCTTCAATTTCTTTCTTCAGTGTCTTGTAGTTTGCATTGTAAAGGTCTTTCACCTCTTTTGCTAAATTGATTCCCAAGTATTTTACTTTTTTTGAGGCTATTGTGAATGGGATATTTTTCCTAATTTTTCTTTCAGAGGATTTATCACTGATGTATAGAAATGCAATTAATATGGAGGTGTTGATTTTATATCCTGCTACTTTGCTGAAATCATTTATTAGTTCTAAAAGTTTTCTGGTAAAATTTTTTGGATCCTCTAAGTATAGAATCATGTCGTCCACAAATAATGATAGTTTGAGTTCTTCTTTTCCAATTCATATCCCTTTAATTTCTTTCGTCTGTCTAATTGCTCTGGCTAGTGTTTCAAGGACTATGTTGAATAGCAGTGGTGAGAAAGGGCATCCGTGTCTAGTTCCCATTTTCAGAGGGAATGGAATATATTCCAATTTTTCTCCATTTAGGATGATGTTGGCCTTGGGTTTAGCATAGATAGCTTTTAGAAAGTTGAGGTATGTTCCTTCTATCCCAAGTTTTTCTAGTGTTTTGAGCATAAAAGGGTGTTGTATTTTGTCAAATGCCTTCTCTGCATCAATTGATAAGATCATATGATTCTTATCTTTAAGTCTATTGATGTTATGTATTACATTAATTGATTTCCATATGTTGAACCAACCTTGCATCCCTGGAATGAATCCCACTTGATCATGGTGCGCTATTTTTTTGATATGTTTTTGTATGCAATTTGCCAGAATTTTATTGAGAAATTTTGTATCTATGTTCATCAGGGATATTGGTCTGAAGTTTTCTTTCTTTGATGTGTCTCTGTCTGGTTTTGGAATCAAGGTGATACTTGCCTCATAGAATGAGTTTGGAAGGGTTCTCTCCTTTTCTATTTCATGAAATAGTCTGAGGAGAATTGGTATTAATTCTTCTTTGAAGTCTCAGCAGAGTTCTTCTTGTAGAACTCTGCTGAGAATCCATCTGGACCTGGGCTTTTCTTGGTTGGAAGGCTCTTGATGACATCTTCTATTTCCTTGCTTGAAATTGATCTGTTTAAGTTGTGTATGTCCTCTTGGTTCAGTTTGGGTAGGTCATATGACTCTAGAAATTTGTCAGTGTCTTCAGGGTTTTCTATTTTACTGGAGTATAAGTTTTCAAAATAGTTTCTAATTATCCTCTGTATTTCAGTAGTGTCTGTCATGATATTTCCCTTTTCACCTCAAATTTTAGTAATTTGGGTTTTCTCCCTCCTCCTTTTCGTTAGAGTGGCTAAGGGTTTGTCAATTTTGTTTATTTTTGCAAAGAACCCGCTTTTTGTTTTGTCAATTTTTTGAATTGTTTCTTTTGTTTCAATTTCATTGATTTCAGCCCTAATTTTGATTATTTCTAATTTTGATTATTTCTACTTCTTTGGGTGTTAATTTGTTCTTCCTTTTCTAAGGCTTTGAGACAAAGAGTCAATTTATTTGTTGACTTTTACTTCTTCTAATGAATGAGCTTAGTGCTATGAACTTTCCTCTTAGCACTGCCTTCATGGCATCCCAAAGATTTTAATATGTTATATTGGGAGTTTTCATTTGCCTCTAAGAATTTTTTTTATCTCTTCCTTGATGTCTTCTGTTATCCATGCATCATTCAGTAGCATATTATTTAGTTTCCAGGTGATGGAGTAGTTTCTGTTTTTTAATCTGTCATTGATTTGTAATTTTATTCCATTGTGGTTAGATAGGATGCAGGGTAGAATCTCTATTTTTTGTATTTGCTAAGACTGGCTTTGTGACATAACATATGATCTATTTTGGAAAAGGACCCATGTGCAGCTGAGAAAAAAGTGTATTTGCTCGCTGATGGATGGAACACTCTATATATGTCTGTTAAGTCTAAATTATTAGTAGTTTCATTGAGATCTATGGTTTCTTTATTGTTTGGAAGATCTATCCAATGGTGAGAGAGCTGTGTTAAAGTCTCCAAGTATTATTGTGTTGTGATCTATCTGATTCTTGTATTTGAGAAGGATTTGTTTGATATATGTAGAAGCTCCATTATTTGGGGCATAGATATTTATGATTGTTATGTCTTGTTGATGTATGATTCCCTTAAGAAGTATGAAATGACCTTCTTTATCTCTTTTCACCATCTTTGGTTTGA
>PVHX01022504.1:0-27579 GCA_004024805.1 Geosciurus inauris | reverse complement strand
ACTTTACCAACTGAGCTATATCCCCAGCCCTCCAGTGGTTCTTAATATGTGAACATATATAAAAAGGCTATTTTTTAAATTTTTTAAAAAATATTCTTTTTAGTTGTTGGTGGACCTTTATTTTATTTATTTATTTATTTATATGTGGTGCTGAGGATTGAACCCAGTGCCTCACGCATGCTAGGCAAGCGCTCTACCACTGAGCCACCACCCCAGCCCCTATAAAAAGGCTTTTGAGTTAACTTACAGTAAGTGTGAAGGTTAATTTATGTGTTGATGTGACTAATTTAAAGGATGCCCAAAGACCTGGTAAAACATTTCTGGATATGTCTGTACAGTGTGTCATGAAGAAGTTAATATTTGACAGTAAACTGAGTAAAGAAGATCTACCCTCACCAATGCAGGCAATACCTTGAGGGCCCCAGTGGAACAAAATGTAGAGAAAGAGTAAAAAACTGTCTTTTTGAGAGGGCACATCCATCTTCTGCAGCCCTTGGACTTTAGGCCACCAACTTACTTGATTTTTGACTTCCATAATTGTCTGAGATAATTCCCATAATAACTCTCTTCTTTTTTTTTTTTTTTTTAAAGACTTTTTTTTTAGTAGTAGATGGACACAATGTCTTTATTTTATTGCTTTGTATGTGGTGCTAAGGATCGAACCCAGGGCCTCACGCATGCGAGGCAAGCGCTCTACCACTGAGCTACAATCCCAGCCCAATAACTCTCTTCTGATACATCTATTGCTTCTGTTTTTCTGGAGAATTCTGACGAATACAATAAGATAAAAACAATTAAAATTCTGATTAGATGAATGTTTGGGGTTTAGCTCACTGGTAGACCACTTTCCTAGAATGTGCAAGACCCTGGGTTCCATTTCAAGCACCGTAAATACAAAAAACAAAAGTCCAATAGGATGGATTCTTGGGCTGGGGATATAGCTCAGTGATAGAGTGCTTGCCTTGCTTGCACAAGATGGACTCTTTACCTATCCAAGATGCACACTATAAGAATGTCTGACAAGGCCATAGAGACATTATTTCTCCCCTCCCCCTTTCCTTTTTACACCATTAGAAAAAATGTAGGCCAGGCACGGTGGCGCACACCTGTAATCTCAGTGGCTAGGGATACACACACACACACACACACACACACACACACTATATATGTCTCAAATGTGCATAATATCTAGTGCAGGATTTCCGAGTAGCAGGAACAGGTGAGAGGGATGAAGGTATAGGGATGGTGGTCTGATATATGAAGTCATTCAGGGATATTGATTGGTAGTGACTCTGTCTTCTTCAACATGGCTTTCAAGTTTGCCCTGAATACCAACATTCATCTAACAAAAGAAGAAAAAACATGAAGAAGGGCACATGGGAATTTATAATGGAGTAGGATTCAGGAGGACAACAAAATGAATTTGGAGAATAATTTGTTGAACTAAAACATACACACCTTTGATCCATGCTTTTTGAGGAATTTATACTACAGACATACATACATATGTGCAGAATGAGGTTTATAAAAATATATTAACTACAGTATTGTTTTTAAACAATTTCACTTTCTCTAGTAGGTGATTGGTTAAATATGTTGTAATTCATGCATACAATAGCCATTATAAGAATTATAAAATCATTATATTATTATAAATTAGCATATATATAAATCTATAATATAAAGTGCATATTTATATTATTATCAATAATTATTTGAATTATTTAAATAATTATTTAAATTTATATTATCAATAATTATTTAAATTATTTAAATTGAAGCTCTACATGTAGATACAAAATAATCTCCAAGAAATTTTTTTTTTTTTAATTTTCTTTAGTTGTAGATGGACACAATGTCTTTATTTTATTGCTTTGTATGTGGTGCTGAGGATCGAACCCAGGGCCTCACGCATGCGAGGCAAGCGTTCTACCGCTGAGCTACAATCCCAGCCCCTGGCTTTTTGTTTTTCATGTCAATGATAGCATATGACCCACATGATTCTATAGGCTGGATTTTTCATGTAAAAATATTTCTTGGAGGGGCTGGGATTGTAGCTCAGTGGTAGAGCGCTTGCCTCGCATGCGTGAGGCCCTGGGTTCGATCCTCAGCACCACATACAAAACAATGAAATAAAGACATTGTGTCCATAAACAACTAAAAAAAAAAAAAAAAAAGCCAGGTATGGTGGTGCATGCCTGTAATTCCAGCAGCTTGGGAGGCTGAGGTAGGAGGATCATGAGTTCAAACCAACCTCAGCAATTTAGTGAGGCCCTAAGCAACTCAGTGAGACCCTATCTCTAAATAAAATATTAAAAAAGGGGGCTGGGATTGTGGCTCAGTGGTAGAGCACTTGCCTAGCATGTGTGAGGCACTGAGTTCAATTCTGAGCACCACATATAAATAAATGAACAAAATAAAGGTCCATCAACAACTAAAAATATGTATAAAAATAATTTATAAAAAATAAAATAAGGGGCTGAGGCTGTAGCTCAGTGGTAGAGCGCTTGCCTAGCATGCCTGAGGCACTGGGTTCAATCCTCAGCACCACATATAAATAATAGATGAATAAAATAAAGATCTACCAACAACTAAAAAAAAAATTTTTTAAATAAATAAATAAAATAAAATATAAAAAAGGGTTGGGGGGACTGGGGCTGTAGCTCAGTGGTAGAGCGCTTGCCTAGCATGCATGAGGCACTGGGTTCAATCCTCAGCACCACATATATCTTTTATTTTATTTTTATGTGGTGCTGAGGATCAAACCCAGTACCTCACGCATTCTAGGCGAGCACGCTACCACTGCGCCACAATCCCAGCCCATCAGCACCACATATAAATAATAAATAAATAAAATAAAGATCCATCAACAACTAAAAAAAATATTAAAAATAAATAAATAAATAAATAAAAAAGGGTTGGGGATGTGGCTCAGTGGTTAAGCACCCCTGGGATCAATCCCCAGTACCCCACCCCCCCACAAAAAAATGCACACATACTTAAATGCTTGTATATGCGTAGGCTTCCTACCTCTGGTTGGATGTTCAAGAAACTGTTACTAATGGTTGCCTCTGGGGATAGGACACCACTGGCTAGGGACAGAGATGGGAAGGAGCCTTTTCACTGTACATATGTATCTTAGACACACATACACAAACACACTATGTACAGCCTAGTCAAAACATAAAATATTTAAAAATAAACCAAGTACCAGAGAACAATACTGTGAAAGATCATGAAAGTTAGGCAGAAAGGTAATGACGAAAATGTGTCAGAAATGGTATACACACATTCTAAACTTGAGATATTTTTAAGACAGGATGAAGCTTTGAGGAAACCACTGAAAAGAACAGATGTAAAATATCTAATCGTAAAACAGAGGCAGGGTAAAAAGAAGTCAGTTGCTTCAACAGAAGACAAAAAGGGAGGAACAAAAAGCACAAGAAAGGATTGGCAGTAATAGATGCAAATAAATCAGAAATCACGATGAATGTGAACAGATTAAACTTACAAGTAAAAAAGCAAAATCATTTCAGAAGGCCCCTCTGGATCAATAGCCTGCCAAGCACTAGAGACAGGAGAAAGGTCACCTTAGATCAGACCCTGTGGTCCCAGCAAAACTGGCCCAGACCAGAAGAAACTCTCAGCCAACCCACGGAATCATAACAAATAATAAATGCTTGCTGGTTTTTTTGTTTGTTTTTGTTTTGTATTTTTGTGATACCAGGGATTGAACTCAGGGGCACTCGACCACTGAGCCACACTCCCAGCCCTATTTTGTGTTTTATGTAGAGACAGGGGCTCACTGAATTGCTTAGCACCTTGCTGTTGCTGAGGCTGGCTTTGAACTCGCAATCCTCCTGTCTCAGCCTCCCAAAGTGCTGGGATTACAGGCGTGTGCCACTGCACCCGGCTAAGCTACTATGTTTTGGCATGTTCTGTTTTGTCACAAAAGCTAATTGATAGAGTTGGGATTTTAAAAATTATAATAAAATTCTTTTAACAGTTTTATGCTATTAAATTTGAAAACCTTGAAAGACAGTTTTCTTGAAAAACATTAATTACACAGAGTCAATTCAAAAAGAAAGAACAATATTAATGAACATAACACCATTAACTAAACTATACATTCAGTTAAAACACTAAGTTTAGATATTTATAGGAGATTTTTTAATAACTGAACTTCAAATAACAGTTAATCTTCCAGAGAACTAGAAGTAGGGATAAGGCACAAACTGGTATGACTTTATATAAAATTACACAAGGACAGAATGGAGAAAGGAAAACTAAAAGTCAATACTGCTGATAAACATAGACGGAAGTGACCTGAATAAAATGCTAGCAAATAGCTTTGCACAGTGGCAGTTATCATAGCCAATGAGGTTTATCCAAGATGTGATTATTGCTAATTAAAATGCTAAATAAAATCTAGCATTTGAATATGCATGTGTGTGTGTATTTATAAACACCTCATGATCAAATAGACATTATAGGGGCTGGAAGTGTTATTTAGTGATAGGGTACTTGCCTAGTGTGTTTATGTCCCTGAGTTCCACCACAGCACCCAAATCTTTAACATAATTAAGAGATTGAAAAAGAAACATCTCCAGGCACAGTGACTCATACCTATAATACCAGCACTTTGGGAGGCTGAGACCGGAGAATCGCGAGTTCAAAGCCAGCGTCAGCAACAGCGAGGCACTAAGCCGCTCAGTGAGACCCTGTCTCTACATAAAACACAAAATAGGGCTGAGGATGTGGCTCCATGGTCGAGTGCCCCTGAGTTCAATCCCCGGTACCAAAAAAAAAAAAAAAAAGAAACATCATATCTGGGCAATAGGATAAACCAAAAGGAAATTAATTATATGGAAAAAATTTTTTTAAAGGCAATAGAATTGTCATTAGAATAAATAGGATGTTTGGTAATGTCTAGTTGCCAATTTCTAGTACTTCTGGATATTACATGATTAAACAAAAATCAACAGCATATTTATAAATAGCATGCTTAGAAAGATTTTCTTAAAAGAACAAAAAAGTATTAAAATAAAATGTGGTAAAATTATAGTGTTAAATATTGGTGCTTGAACATAGATGTCTATTATAATTTTCCTTCTTTTTTTTCTCTCTGTTTTTCTTTTTTGTAGTACTGGGGATTGGACCCAGGGCCTATATATATTAACATACCAGGTAGCCACTCCACCACTTAGCTACATCCCCATCCCGTTTTATTTTGTTTTGAGACAGTGTCTTGATAAGTTGCCCAGGCTGGCCTCACATTTGTGATCCTCCTGCCTCAGCCTCCCAAGTAGCTGGATGATAGGCACACACCACTGCACCTGACTAATTTTCTTTCTTTTCTAGAACAAAAACTAGGTCAGAACTCAATATTTTCTTTAGCTGCTTTTTAAAAAACCAATTACTTAGTAAATTAAAGGATACAGAGGGAAATTACAGAAGGTTAGTGAATATTAAATGAAAGAAAAATCTTTTTGAGACCAATCATAACAATTTGATAATATTATATGTCTTTATTTCCTTTGTACCACTATTATTTATTATTATTATTATTATTATTATTATTAGGCACCTGGGATTGAACTCAGGGGCACTCGACCACTGAGCCACTTTCACAGCCCTATTTTGTATTTTATTTAGAGACAGGGTCTCACTGAGTTGCTTAGTGCCTCACTGTTGCTGAGGCTGGCTTTTTCTCCTGTCTCAGCCTCCCAAAGTGCTGGGATTACAGGTGTCCACCACTGCGCTGGGCCTTAACTACTTCTTTTTTTTCTTAAATATATTTTTTTAGTTGTAGATGGACACAACATCTTTATTTTATTTTTTTATGTGGTGCTGAGGATTGAATGCACGCGAGGCAAGTGCTTTACCACTGAGCCACAACCCCAGCCCCTCTCAACTACTTCTTGAGACAGCCCTGACCAAATAGTCATACTGGAGATTAATAGTTCAATGTGAATTTTGGGGGGATATAAAATTTAGTCTGTAACAAGGATATAAACCTTAAAAGAACGCCAGGAGCTAAGGCTGCTGGTGCTTGCACTCTAGAAAAAAAAAATGATGTGTTCTTAATTACTTTTAGAGTCAAGTATATTTTATTGCAGAGAAGAGAGCCCTTGAATAACTCAAATAAGCAATATAAGTCTCCCATGAATCAAACTGAAGTCATAATTCCAGTGGACTTCATGGGAACTAGATAGTTATCAGGGACAAGGTTATTCTATGCTTATAATCAGGGAACAGGTTCTTCTTACTGTGCTGTAAATTGGGCAGACAATGAAAGACATGTCCAATATGGTTATTAACCATTAAGTTGCAATATACTCTAACAAATATCCCACTCATCCATACATTTACCATATTCATAAAATAGTGTTTGCTACTGTTAATACTAAAATTTCCTTTTGCAAACTTCTTTTTTTTTAATTTAACCTTTATTTTCTCCTTTTCTTTTTCTTTTTTCATGTGGTGCTGAGGATCAAATCCAGGGCCTCACCCCGTGCTAGGCAAGGGCTCTATCACTGAGCCACAACCCCACCCTGCAAACCTCTTTATGCCATCTTCAATTCTAAAATTCTGGAAATTATTGAACTATCCCATATTTGAAAGTCACTGCATTTCTTTCTTCCTTTCCTTTCCTTTCCCCCCTACCCCCCCACCCCCGTACTGGGGATTGAACCCAGGGGCACTTTACCACTGAGCTACAATCCCAGTCCATTTTTTTATTTTTTATTTTGAGACAGGGTCTCTCTAAGTTGTTCAGGGCCTTGCTAACATGCTAACATGCTGACAATCCTCCTGTCTCAGCCTCCCAAATTGCTGGGATTTCAGGTGTCCACCATTGTGCCCAGCAAGTCACTGCATTTCAATAGCCCAAATAAACAGAACTTTTCATTTTTATGGTTGGTATAGAAAATTGCCAAGGAATACTTGAATATTTATTTATAATATTATAAATAATATAAAATAAAATTATAATAATCAATGTTCAATTTTAGTTTTATAAAACAAATGTGTTCAACCTAACATTGAATTGTAATCTACTAAATACTGAAGTTAGATTTTATAACTGTAAAGTCCTCCTTATTTGCAAGACCACATCATGTAAAAGCATCTTCTTTAAAATGCTATGTCACCTGGGCACAGTTGCACACACCTGTAATCTCAGTGGCTCAGGAGGCTCAGGCAGGAGGATCACAAGTTCAAAACCAGCTTCAGCAACTTTGTGAGACCCTTAAGCAATTCAGCAAGACCCTGTTTCAAAATAAAAAATAAAAATAAAAATAAGGGACTAGGGTTATGGCGCAGTGGTAGCGTGCTCGCCTAGCATGCGTGAGGCACTGGGTTCGATCCTCAGCACCACATAAAAATAAAATATTCTGTTCGCCTACAACTAAAAAATAAATATTTTAAAAAAATATAAATAAAAAAATAATAAAAATGGGCTGGGGATGTGGCTCAGAGGTTAAGTGCCCCTGGGTTCAATTCCTGGTGCCAAAAAAACAAACACATAGAAAAAATGCTATGTCAACAAGCTTTCTATTACTGTAACCCGTACCTGAGATAATCAGTTTACAAAGAGGAAAGGTTCATTTTATTTTTATTTATTTTTTAAATATTTTTTTAGTTGTAGATGGACACAATATCTTTATTTTATTTATTTTTATGTGGCGCTGAGGATCGAACCCAGTGCCTCACGCATGCGTGGCAAGCGCTCTACCACTGTGCTACAATCCCAGCCCTGAGGAAAGGTTCATTTTATAACAAATAAAATAAATAAATAAATTTATTTTTTTGGTACCAGGGATTGAACTCAGGAGTACCGGACCACTGAGCCACATCCCCAGCCCTATTCTGTGTTTTATGTAGAGACAGGGTCTCAATGAGTTGCTTAGCGCCTCGCCCTTGCTGAAACTGTCTTTGAACTCGCAATTCTCCTTTCTCAGCCTCCCAAAGTGCTGGGATTACAGGCGTGCGCCACCATGCCCAGCTGGAAAGGTGTATTTCAGCTCACAGTGTTGGAGATTTTGTTGCACAACTGGTTGGCCCCATTGCTTTTGGGCCTGTGGCAAGGCAGCACATCATGGTGGCAGCACATGGCAAAAACATTCACCTCATAGCCAGGATGTGAAAGAGAGAAAGAGTCTGGGTCCTAGTAGCGCCTTGAGGGGAATGTCTCCAGTGACTGAAAGATTCCCCACTAGGTCCTACCTCTTAAAGGTTTTGCTACCTCCCAATAGCGTCAAGGGCTGGCGACAGCCTTTAACACATGGGCCGTTAGGCAACACTTATCCCAACCACAACAAATTCCATGAATATTTATGATGTGATGATGTCCCCTCTGGACTGACTGGCTGCTGAACTGCTCCAGTCATCAGCCTTCTTCATTTCATATTTCTGCCTGGAATCATGTCAGTGCCACTGGTAAGTTTTAAAATAGTCTGAATTAGAATTCTTATCTATCACTGTTTGTTCAGGGAAGCAAACCAATAAGAGTACTTATTTGGTGAGTAGGGGCAGCTGTGTGCGCTTCCATTGGACCCTTCGACAAGGAAAGCCTTCATTCCAAGAGTCATGAAACCAATGTGGGGTGATTGCTAGCTGCTGAGAATGCCCATTCTAACTGCATGTCAGAACTGGAGAATAAGCATAGATGAGTTAAAGACCCTACCGAGCTTGCTGTGAAGTGGACCAAAGCCAAATCTCCAATAACCGCCTGACCTTCACAAGCCCTGACCAGGTGGTGTGTCATGGTAGTGCTTTGTTTCTCCAGGAAAGAGTGGACAGTTTAGAGCTAGAGTTCCAAAATCTCCACAAAGTTTGGTTATTCCATCTTCCCCAAAGCATATCACCCTGGTAAATGACTGAAGTCCCTTTGAGGAATGTTAGGAGGAAGACTCATGATATATATTTTTGGCCATGTGTCCAGGGAACCTGGCCTCACCTTCTTCAAGAGGCTCTCCTTGTGTGAATTGGCCCAAGTCTGGGAATTGGTTAATGGATCAAGATTCTATTGCAATTTAAGTTAAATTTCTGCTCATCAAACCTCAAGCTTTACTGTTTATTCATGTCACACTAAATACAACTAACCGATGTTAAATTACTACACTACAGTGAGATTTCAGTGCGATCCCTATCTAATACAGACATAGGGACACTGTGGGCAAGTAGCCATCACCAACAATCTCTACAGGTCAACCCTTTCTGATTACTGTTTCGACTTTGCCACCCATCACATTAATAATAACCACCTTATCTTTAAGAAATTAAACACTGGGGGCTGGGATTGTAGCTCAGTGGCAGAGCACTTGCCTTGCATGTGTGAGGCGCTACATGTGTGAGGCGCTAGGTTTGATCCTCAGCACCACATAAAAATAAATAAAGATATTGTGTCCGTTTACAACTAAAAAATATTTTAAAAAAGAAAAGAAATGAAACACTGTCACTTGGTCCTTGCCAACTCAGGAATCTTTGATTTCAGCCCACATCCTTTGATTCCAGGTTCAGAGAACAATCAAGCAAACTGTTAAAGCCACTCGGTTTGTTTAGCTAACACATCAAATCCAGAATCTCTGCTTTATGTGCCCATATCAATAAATTCAGCCTAATATACTTTCCATTCCTTCCATCCTGATCCCACACTGTTAGGATTCCAGACATATTCCACACATTTTTATCAGTAAACATTGCTAATATCTTGTTCTTTTGGTGTCTTTGGTTCCTTCTCATAGGTCATACTTCACAACTGGCCTCCTGAGGCCTGCCAGGATTTAAGTCTGGACAAAGGTCTAGAAACACTGAGAGATAGTGGGTACAGGTCCTGAGGAGGACCTGTCTCCTGCAAAGCCATTCTCTCTGGTTCTTCAGGCAAGGGGAGACTGACCTCTCAATCAGGGAAGAAGGGGCTGCTTCTGCTAGCAGAGAAGGCTTGGTAGAATCTAGGGGTCAAGGGCCAGCTGCATTCAACTCTACCCATAGAGTCTCCATACCAATTTTCAACATCCCATTTTTTCCCCAATCAAGACTTATTTAAACAAAAGAGACCCTGTGGGGTTGTAAATTCAAATGGTCTTGTAATTCAGTCACCTATAGGATTAGCTTCTGTTTTCAGAAACCTTGACTTCACTAATGCACAAGACAGAGTTTCTTTGAAGGACAGTCAGAAACAAATGTGTAATTCTAAATGTCCCTAGAACATCCTGGCTTGTGACTAAAAATAAAATCACCTTATTATGTAGGTCCCAAATTCTTTTTTTTTTTTTTTTTTTGGTACTGGGGATTGAACTCAGGGGCACTCAACCACTGAGCCACATCCCCAGCCCTATTTTGTGTTTTATGTAGAGATAGGGTCTTGCTGAGTTGCTTAGCACCTCGCCGTTGCTGAGGTTGGCTTTGAACTCGCGATTCTCCTGTCTCAGCCTCCCTAAGTGCCGGGATTACAGGCTTGAACCACCGCGCCCGGCTCCAAATTCTTTTGCTTTGAAAACTCTCATGCACATAACTGTAAAACCCTGGACCTCTTTTGAGTTTCTCTTCTATGGAGATGTGTCCAAGTTTTTAGACGTTGTTACATAGTGTCACACATCAGTGAAGCCACTCTGTATAACATTCTTTTTCTTCCTTTTTGGTATTGGGAATTGAACCAATACCAAATTGGTTAATCACTGAGTCACATCCCCAGCCCCTTTTTACATTTTATTTAGAGACAGGGTCTTGCTGAGTTGCTTAGGGCCTTGCTAATTTGCTGAAGCTAGCTTTGAATTTGCAATCCTCCTTCCTCAGCCTCCCAAGCTGCTGGGATTACAGGTGTGTGCCACCATGCCCAGCATGACATTCCTTTTCTTTGCTCTGAGCTCCCCTGGCTCTGGGCCACCATTGTGATTCCAGCCAGGCTGCTGCTTGAAGCCAACCTGTGAACTGAAGCTCAGCGCTCAGCCTAAGCCACACAGTGGCCACTGATTCTGCTCTTCCTGCTATGCCTACATGACTGGATCCCCTTTCCCACTCCGTGCTGGTGCTGCCATTAGGGGCCCTGCATGACCCAAGGTTGCCTGCTGCTCTGTCCCCTCCCCTGCCCAGCTGTCTGTCTTGGCTCTGGCTTCTGCTGGGTTCACCCTATCCTCTGAAGTCATCGCTTCACTATCACCACCTTCTGGCTGGTGCTGCCGGAGCCCCCGCCTTCTTTTCTAAAATGGGTAGGAAACTAAATATTTCCTCTTCCATGTGCTTTGTCCTGTTGTGGAATTCCCATCAGGCTGCTTGTGGCCAGCAGTGTTACACGATTTAAGGAGTCACATCCTTCAGGATTATCCACACCCTCCCCTGTACACGTTCATCCATGCTGGTGATTCATATGGTGCCAGAGAAGGTTGGGTCTGAGGCATTACTCTGTGTCTAGAACTCCTCTTGAAATCTCGGGCCCTGTTACTGAGTTTATCAGCCAGACCTCTTTCCTTGAAATCATGCCCAGTTTCTTTCAGGAGCTGCATAATGCATTTTTCTTTTCCCTAGTCTTCCTTTCAGCTTAAATTCCTATCATGAAGAGAGATCAGATACTTTTCCTCAAAGATGGCTTACCTCTGGCTCAATCGGTGCATACCAACAGATCCTGTGTGGGTGCTGGCCTCCCTTTACACTAGAATGCGGAGGATGGTCCCACTGCCACAGGATTTTAAAAATCACATTTAGCATTCTAAAAGAGAAATGACTCTTTTTTTTTTCATGTATATTTCAATCAAAACAACCACGGAGGTAGGAGAAAAACCGGAAGAATATGTTATCCTGCAATTCAAAGGTAGAGAGTTCATGAAGGAGGGAGTGGCCAATGTCATAAAATGCTGCTTGGTCAGCATGAGGTCAGCATGAGGACTGAGAATGGACCAATGGGATGGATCAAAGTGGAAATCACTTGGTGGCTTTGACATAAACAGTTTTGGTAGAGTGGTCTGGGCAAAAGCCTTATTGGAGTAGATTTAAGACAGTGGAAGCCTGGTGTGTTGGCGTATACCTATAACCCCAGCTGTTTTGGAGGATGACACAGGAGGATCCTGAGTTCAAAGCCAGCCTGAGCAACTTAGCAAGGCTCTAAGGAACTCAGTGAGAACCTGTCTTTAAATAAAATCTAAAAAAAGGGCTGGGCTGGGTATGCAGCTCAGTGGTTAAGTGCCCCTGAGTTCAATCCTCACTACAAAAAAAAAAAAAGGTGGGGGGGCGGAGACAGGTGTGGTTGGGTGGGCTTCTAGTTCCTCAGGAGATTAAGGGACGAAGATCTTGAGTTCAAGTCCTATCTGAAAATAAAATTTTTAAAAGGGGGCTGAGCGCTTGCCTCACATGCGTGAGGCCCTGGGTTCGATCCTCAGCACCACATACAAAGCAATAAAATAAAGACACTGTATCCATCTACAACTTAAAAAAAAATTAAAAATTTAAAAAATAAAATTTTTAAAAGGAGCCGGGCGCGGTGGCTCAAGCCTGTAATCCCAGCACTTAGGGAGGCTGAGACAGGAGAATTGCGAGTTCAAAGCCAGTCTCAGCAACAGCGAGGCGCTAAGCAACTCAGTGAGACCCTGTCTCTACATAAAACACAAAATAGGGCTGGGGATGTGGCTCGGTGGTTGAGTGCCTCTGAGTTCAATCTCTAGTACCAAAAAAAAAATTTTAAAAGGGCTAGGGATGTAGCTCAATAGTAGTGTGCTTGCCTAGCACATATGAGGCCATTGGTTCAATCCTCAGTACTTGGAAGAAAAAAAAGGGGCGGGGGGTTGGAGACAATTTAAAGATGCCTATTAGCAAGTTTAGCTGTAAATAAATTGGGCAGTAGATGGAGGAGAAAGTAGGTCAAGAGGAACTTTTTCTTCATTTTATTAAAGATGACATAATTAATAGCATCCTTAGCTGGGCGCGGTGGCACACGCCTATAATCCTAGCACTTTGGGAGGCTGAGACCAGAGAATTGAGAGTTCAAAGCCATCCTCAGCAACGGCGAGCCTCTAAGCAACTCAGTGAGACCTTGTCTCTAAATAAAACACAAAATAGGGCTGGGGATGTGGCTCAGTGGTTGAGTACCCCTGAATTCTATCCCCAGTACCAAAAAAAAAAAAAAAGTATCCTTGTAGGCTAATGGAAGTAATTTAGTCAAGAGTGAAAATTTGAATAAAAACCTGATAGTATGCCAGGGAGGAAAAACTACTGGAGCAATACCCTTTCCTGAGTGAGAGGTAATGACATCTAATATGGAGGGAAAGGACTGACTTTAAAACAGAACAGAAACAGTTCATCTACAGAAACAAGCCATTAGGGAGAAGTTTTGAGTTTATGTAGAAAATTGCATTCTCTTTATCTGATTTATATTATTGATCATAAGAAAGCAAGAGTGTTCATCAGATCAATAGAAAGCCAGCTTCAAAAGTGGAAGTGGTCCCTGAGGACAGCCTCCCCAGAACTCATCCTGCAGAAACCTGCTCTACCTCCAGAAGGGAGTCAGGGGATACATGACTGAAAATATGTGCCAGCCACACCTCAGGGCAAGGCCAGAGAAGGCGGTCTTTCTGATGGTCATGGAAATTCAATTCTGGTCTAAAGATGCTTCAGATTAGATTAATATGTCAGATGGGAATAGAGGAAAGAAAGAAATAATTATGTTTTCTAGTCAATTGGGTTCCATTTAGAACTAGAAAGGAAGAAGAAAGAGTGGATAGAAAACAATTTTCTATTTTAAGTAAATGGATAGGATAAGAATAAGTCAAATAAATTAGCTAAGAAACAGTGCTGGGAAGGAGAGAAAATAATCTATTTTAAGAAAAATGGATAGAGTGACAATGATTTAATTAATTAAGCTAAGAAAGCAGTTAGCGTTTATTATACCTTTCAGAGTGAGAGGGCTAAAGACTTGGATCTGGGACAAAGCTGGAGGATTGAGCAGCAAGAAACAGTCAGAAGCAAAGCCCAGAGTAAATGGCAGGATGAAGGGACAAAATCACAGTGTCATCTGACGGAATTGCTGGAAATGATATTGAGGAGTTGCAGGAGCCATGCCCCCACCTGTGTCCTTCTTTGTGTTCATACCAGTTCACGTGTCCCTGTTACAGAAGCCTCTTGGGATAAAACAACTAGAGAAGGAGCAAATAAAGTGCCATCTGCATCTGTAGCCCCTACAGATTGGAGGATACTCTCTGACAATATACATACAGTAGAAATGCAAAAGTAAGTGCAGCAATGTGTGAGTCTTCATCATGCTTCATTTTATGGTTTTGTTTTGTTTATTTGTGTGTCCAGTGCTGGGGATGGTACCCAGGAACTTGCACATAGTAGTCAAACACTCCATCGCTGAGCTACACTCCCAATCTCACATTATGGGTTTTTGTTTGTTTTTTGTTTGGTACTGGAGATTGAACTCAGGGGCACTCGACCACTGAGCCACATCCCCAGCCCTATTTTGTGTTTTATGTAGAGACAGGATCTCACTGAGTTGCTTAGAGCCTCACCGTTGCTGAGGCTGGCTTTGAACTCGCGATTTTCCAATCTCAGCCTCCCTAAGTGCTGGATTACAGGCTTGTGCCACTGCGCCCGGCTTCATATATGATTTTGTTTTGCTTTGTTTTTTTTTTTTTTTTTTTGTACTAGAGATTGAACCCAGAGGTGCTTAACCACTGAGCCACATCCCCGGCCCTTTTTAATATTTTATTTAGCTGAGTTGCTTAGGGACTTGCTAAATTGCTGAGGCTGGTTTTGAACTTGTGATCCTCCTGCCTCAGCCTCCAGAGCCACTGGAATTATAGACATGTACCACTATGTTTGGCTTCATTTTATGTTTGTTTTAAATTTTCTGTATCAACAGTTCTAATTTCTTTTATTCAATGTCATCAAATAATGCAGAAAATAGCTAATGTATAACGTTCTTACAATGTGCCAGTTACTGTTCTAAGTAGTTAAAATATATTAAATAATTTCAGGTAGGCAGATTATTCTCTTTTTACAGATGAGGAAACAGGCACAAAGAGATTAGGCAACCTGTCTCTGCATACCTAGATAGCGGGGAAGCTGGAGGTGACCAGGCAGTCTAATGGCAAATGTCTATACTTTTAATCTCTATAATTTCATATTCATCTCAGGATTTAGGGACCCCTGTATTGCCAAGAACTCCTTACTAACTTTGCGTATGTTTGTGAAAATCCCATTTTATCTTTGCATTATGAAGTTTCGTTCCAAATTATTGGAAGCTTTTTTTTACCATCACAGAGAAAACCATAGCCACTTTTTCTTATGAATTCAAACAATTTCTGGAACACTCATCCATGTGAGCATTATGCAATGATGAGTCAGAAAGGTTTGGGAAATGAGATCTTATATTAGTGTCTAATGATGCTAACATTTTAACTTTACACAATGTTTACAGTGAATATTCTTCATATGTTAATCACTTAAATGATTTCTGACACCATGTGTACATATGAATCAATAGCCAAGTTCTTTTCAATACCAACATTTAACAAATACCAAAATATTAGATTTATACAATTCATCTATGGAAAAGAGATGATGGGAAATAGAGAAGTGGAGGGGAAAACAGGGAAGTAAGTGGAGGGGAAAAATAAGAACGAAAATTCAGTTTTCAAGTGAGTAGAAACATGCTCCTCTTTCCTTTAGAAATTGTTTATAGAAAAGGCAAAAAGGCAGGGAGTATAGCTCGTGATAGAGTACTACATACTTAGCACACATAAGACTCTGGGTTCAATCCCAAGCACTGAAAAATTAAAGAACAGAATGGATAAGCAGAACATTTAGAGTCTTCATGATGTACTCCTGGAGACTTTCCAGTCTTGCCGCACAGAGACAAGTGTGTATAGCCAGGCATGGTGGCACACACCTGTAATCCCAGAAGCTCAGGAGGCTGAGGCAGGAGAATTGTGAGTTCAAGGCCAGCCTCAGCAACTTAGCAAGGCCCTAAAGCAACTCAGGGAGACCCTGTCTCAAAATAAAAAATAAAAAAGGGCTGATGATGTGGCTCAGTGGATAAGTGTTCCTGGGTTCAACTTCTGGTAAAGAAAGGGGGAAGGGGAGGGAGGCAGGCAGGGGGTGGGGAAAGAGAGAAAGAAGGAAAGAAAGATAGAGGGAGGGAGGGAAGAAGGGAGAGAGGGAGGAGGGAAGGAAGGAAGGAAGGAAAAAAGGAAGGAAGGAAGGAAGGAAGGAAGGAAGAAAGGAAGGAAGGAAGAAAGGAAGGAAGGAAGGAAGGAAGGAAGGAAGGAAGGAAGGAAGGAAGGAAGGAAGGAAGGAAGGAGAGAGATAAAAAAGAAACAAGTGTGTATGACTCGGAGATTATAGTAAAATGTGCACAGGCCCCTGATGGTAGAACTGTGCTCAAGAAATGAGGTCATAGCATATATTTCACAAAAACACCACCTGGCAAGTGCCTCATCCTGAACAAGATTCCAATAATAGTTCTGCCCTGATTTGCTTTGTCATCTTAAATAATGTATTATCTTCTGTCATTCTATCGCTCTTTCTACATCTATAACACCCATTCCATCAAGGTGCCATAAAGTCACACTAGCTAAATGTGTTTTTGCAGATGCAAGTAAGTGCTATTTGCTGCTTGATTAGAAATATTTCCTGAGAAAAATGTCAAAAGTATTTTTAAAACAGGGTTATTCTTAAAACAAATGACATAATTAAATGCAAGCATATAACCAGAACATGATGAACTGACAACTTATATTTATAGAAATTCAATACTTCTAAGTAATTCCTGTATCAACCATTACTCAGTCACATTGACATAAATTATAGAGGAATTAGAACCATCATAAGCAGATATAATCAAATACATTATAGTTGCTGTGGCAACCCACAACTTTTATTTTCCTGTATTGTGTGTGAAACAAAGCCACAACATGATGTTTTTATAAGTGACATTATAGCAGACCAAGTTCTAAGTACAATGGTTAATGACCCATCCTATCGAATTGTGTTTTTCAGTCTTACGTGCTTACTATCCTGAAGGGAAGTAATAAAGTCCTACAGTTCCTGGAAAAAAAGTCAGACTATTTTTAGTTTAAAGGGTCAGTATCTTATCATTCATCTGAAAATGATACTGAGATACATTCAGAGTAAGCAACGAGTGTGGGCCAATATATTAAACTGCCATCAGGAAGTTTCCTATGACAGTCTTATTTAAATGGTAATTAATTTTTAAACCTCGACATACAACGGGATTATAGTTTACCATTTACTGTTGTAATCTACACCATTGTCAATAGCAAAACTTTTTCTAATATGTATTATGTGAGCTGCTCTGATGTGATCACAAAGTATAATAACTTAATATAAATCATACTTTCTTTTTAAATAAAAACGTTTTGTTATAGCATAACATACAAACATATACATACAAAAATCCAGACAAATCACAAGTACATAAACTCAATAAACTTTCACAAAGCAAACAACTGTGAAGCTCTCACTTAGATCAAAATATAATCAGGTGAGGCTGGGGTTGTGGCTCAGTGGTAGAGCGCTTGCCTAGCATGTGTGAGGCACTAAGTTCAATTCTCAGCACCACATATAAATAAATGAATAAAATAAAGGTCCATAAACAACTAAAAAAATATTTAAAAAATACAGTCAGGTGTCACTTAATGATGTTTCAGGCAACAATGGACTGTATGTACAATGGAAATGCCATACGATTATAATGGAGCTGGAAAATTCCTATTGCCTAGACGTAGCTGTCACAACATCACATCACAGGGCAATGTTTGTGGTGATGCTGATACAAATAAACCTACTGGGCTGGGATTGTGGCTCAGCGGTAGAGCGCTTGCCTCGCATGCGTGAGGCCCTGGGTTCGATCCTCAGCACCACGTATAAAGCAATAAAATAAAGACATTGTGTCCATCTACAACTAAAAAAATATTTAAAAAATAAAATAAAATAAACCTACTATGCTGCCAGTTATATCAAAGTATAACACATACAATTATTATGTACAGTACATAGTAGTTGATAATGATAATAAATGACTGTTACTGGTTTATGTATTTATTATACTACTTTTTATGATTATTTTAGAATATGCTCCTTCTACTTATTTAAAAAAAAAGTTCACTGTAAAACACTTCACTGCTAGCCTCATATATCTCGTCTCTTGCTTTTATCAAGGCCACAGGGGTAACCAACCTAGACCATCTAGATTTGTGTAAGTACACCCTGTGATGTTCCCATAACAGCAAAGTCACCTGACAACACATTCTCAGAATGCATCCCTCTTGAGTGACTCATGACTGTAGAATATTGCTAACACTCTAGTGGTTTCCTTGTCATTGTCTGTCTTTTCTCAAAAGTTATCCACCAACCTGATTTCTACATCATAGATTGGTTTTAGCTTTCTAAAGACATGATTTTGTTTTCCCTTGAACCCCAGGACACTTAATTACTGAGTCACATCCTCAACCCTTTCTTTCTTTCTTTTATTTTTATTTTTTTGGTACAGGGGATTGAACTCAGGGGTACTCGACTACTGAGCCACATCCCCAGCCCTATTTTGTGTTTTATGTAGAGACAGAGTCTCACTGAGTTGCCTTGCTGTTGCTGAGGCTGGTTTTGAACTCGCAATTCTCCTGTGTCAGCTTCCCAAAGTGCTGGGATTACAGGCATGTGCCCCCATGCCCAGCTCCTTTATTTCTTATTTTGACACAGAGTCTTGCTAAATTGTTTAGGGCCTAAGTCGTTAAGGCTAACTTTGAACTTGTGATCCTCCTGCCTCAGCCTCCTAAGCTGCTGGGATTATGGGTATGCACCACTGCACCTGGCTAAAAACATGAACATTTTAATTAAAGTACAACAAATACTTGAAATGTACACAAATCATAAGAATACAACCAACACCATATTCATTCATGATTGTAATGAATTTCATAATATGAGCAACCATATACAACCAACATTCAGATTTTTAAAATTTTAAAAATCAGAACATTACCAGCGTCCCAGAAACACCTCTTTTGTTCCCTTCTGGCCATTTTCCCTACTCCGAGGGCAACTGCTATCCTGATTTCTAAGTAAAATAGTTTCATCATATTTTTCAACTTTCATTCTCATTCTGTATAGTCTCTTAGGGCATAAATATGCTGCAAGCTTTTCATTCTACTGTTTTGGTGATGTAAATTGTTTCCAGAGTGGGCTAATACATATAATATTGGTGTGAACATTTTTGTACATATCTTTTTGTAGGATTAAACCCAGGAATGCTTTTCCACTGAGCCACAACCCCAGTCCTTTTTTATTTTTTATTTTGAGACATGGTCTCACTAAATTGCTGAGGGTCTTGCTAAGTTGCTGAGGCTGACCTTGAACTTGCAATTCTCCTACCTCAGCCTCCCCAGTCTCTGGGATTACAGGCGTGTGCCACTGTGCCTAGCTGTACATATATTTTGGTGAACATAGTTCCATAGCTTCGAGTGCAAGTTCTGGGTCACAGAATATGTACATGTCCTGCTTCAGTAGATAAAGCTGAACACATTTCTAAAGTTATACCAACTTGCATTATGATCAGTAGTGTGTGAAATTTTAGTTGCTCTACATCTTTGCCAACTCTTGGTATCATCTATTATTTATATTTTGGTCATCCTTGTAGACAGTTAATAATACTGCATCACAATTTTATTTTTCTTTACCACAATGACTGTTATAGTCAATTTTTCGCAGGTTTATTAGCCAATTACATATTCCCTTTTCTGAGTTGTCTATTAAAGTCTTGTGCTCATTTTTCTAATGTATGTCTTTTGTATACTAATTTGTAGGAATTCATTATATATTTTGGATATAATCAAACATGTATCATAAATATGTATCATAAATATCTTCTTCCACTCTGAATTTTCCTATTCACTTTTTTTTTTTTTTGGTACTGGGGATTGAACCCAGGGATACTCAGCCACTGAGCCACATCCCTAGCCCTTTTTGTATTTTATTTAGAGACAGGGTCTCACTTCCTTAGGGCCTCACTAAGTTGTTGAGGCTGGCTTTGAACTTGGAATCCTCCTGCCTCAGCTTCCCAAACCACTGGAATTACAGGTGCAATAGGACTGTGCCCAACTCTATTCACTTTCTTTTTCAAAAATTTTTTTTTTAGTTGTAGATTGACACAATACCTTTATTTATTTTTATGTGGTGCTGAGGATCGAACCCAGTGCCTCACGCATGCTAGGCAAGCGCTCTACCACTGAGCCACAATCCCAACCCCTCTATTCACTTTCTTAATGTGTTTTTGGCAGAGTTTTTAAGTTCAATGTGGCTCAATTAATCAATGTTTTTCCTTTAGAGTTAATGCTTTTTTTAATGTCCTAGTTAAGAACTCTATTGTTTGTTATATTTAGATCTGTACTGTTCGGAATGGATTTTTGAGTGTACCACTTATTGAAAAGAACAACTTTTCTAAACCATAATTTTGAGACAAGCATATATGAGAGGCACATTGAGAAAACATCAGCCTTTAAAAGCAGAAATTGCCTTCAATTACTTGGTAAATTTGGAATGCTCTAGATTGGCAATATAGAAAATACAAGAAAATTAATTTCTTTGTCATTGGGTCAGGGGTTAGCAGACCTTTTATGTAAAGAAGGAGATAGTAAATGTTCTAGGCTTTGTGGGCCATATCAGCCTCACAGCTACTCAAATGTGTGGCTTAGCAAGAAAGTCACCATGGACAATATGTAAATGAATGGACATGGTTGCATTCCAATCAAACTTTACTTATAAAAACATGTGGAGGGCCAGGCGCGGTGGCACACACCTGTAATCCCAGCGGCTTGGGAGGCTGAAGCAGGAGGATCGTGAGTTCAAAGCCAGCCTCAGGAATGGCGAGGCACTGAGCAACTCAGTGAGACCCTGTCTCTAAAATAAAATACAAAATGGGACTGGGGTTGTGGCTCAGTGGCTGCTGAGTTCAATTCCCAGTGCCAAACCAAACCAAACAAAGCAAAAAAATACATCCAGGATTTGGTCCAAATCCTGTTCCAGTCTGTCACCAAAATTATCTAATAATTATGCACTCATTTATTTCCATACATCAGTGAAAACTTCAGATAGAAACAAGCCTCAGGCAGACCCTTTGCCTGATCCCTCTTGATATTGAGAGAAGGTGGTATTGTTCAGTAGAGGTGATATTGGTTCACCCAGTCAAAACTGCCTTAGTGGGAATGTAGCTCAGGGGTATAGTATTGACCTAGCATTTGAGGGCCTGGGTGCAATTCTAGCACCAAAAAAAAAGTCTAAGTTGCCTTAGGTTTTTCAGCTCTTTTCTGAGCGATCCATACCCAGGCAGATAAGTGGTAAGAGTCTCTGGAATGATTTGGAAGGATTCACATGGTATAAAGTTCCCTTTATGGACATAGGGAATGGACTTCTTTTTTTAAAATACATTTTTATTTGTTATTTTTTAGATATAAAATAATTTTTTATTTTAAATTGACACATAATAATTGAGCCTACTTATGGGGTATAGTGTGATATTCAATACATGTATACAGTGAGTAATAATCAGGAGGGCATGGTGGCACATCCCTGTAATGTCAACAATTTGGGAGGCTGAGGCAGGAAAATCAAAAGTTTGAAGGCAGCTTGGGCAACTTAGTGAAACCATGTCTCAAAATGAAAAATGAAGAATGTGCTGGGACGTAGCTCAGTGGTAGAGCATCCTTGAATTCCATCCCCAGTACCCCCCTCCAAAAAAAAGAAAGTTAACAATCAGATCAGAGTAATCCACATGTATATCATCTCAAACATTTATCACTTCCTTGTGTTGGGAACATTCAAAATCCTTTCTATTAGCTATTTTTAAATGTACAATTAATCGTTATCAAATCTAGTTACCCTACTGGACTATAAAACATTAGAAGTTATTTCTTTTTTTAAAAAAAAATTTATTTTTTTTTTTAGTTGTAGGTGGACAGAATATCTTTATTTTATTTTTATGTGGTGCTGAGGATCGAACACAGTGCCTTACGCATGCTAGGCGAGCACGCTACCACTGCGCCATAACCCCAGCCCCTAGAAGTTATTTCTTCTATCCAATTGGCACCCTTTACCCCTTACTTTGTTGAATCTGTTTCTGAATGCCTTTTCCCTTCTCTTCTCCTGAAAATCCCTTAATGTGAAAGTTTGCTCCCATAATGGTTTCCTGTAAGTCTTGAAAGCCTTCTTCATTCTTTTAAATTTTGTTTTCCCTTCCTCCCTCCTTCCCTCCCTCCCTTCCTTCCTTGCTTGCTTTTTCCTTTTTTTCTTTCGTCTAACTGGTTTATTTCAAATGATCTATTTTTTTTCAGTTACCAATAGACCTTTATTTTATTTACTTATATGCAGTGCTGAGAATCAAACCCAGTGTCTCACACAAGCTAGGCAAGTGCTACTACTGAGCCACAACCCCAGCCCCAAAAGACCTGTCTTTAAGCTGCAAAATTCTTTCTTCTGCTTGATCTACTCTTCTCCTGAGGCTTTCAAGCAGATGTATTATTTCATTCGTTGAGTTCCTTAGTACTGAGATCTCTGTTTGATCCTTTTAAAAAAAATTTTTTTTTAGTTGTAGATGGACAAAATACCTTTCTTTATTTTATTTCTTATGCGATGCTGAGGATTGAACCCAGTGCCTCTCACCATGCTAGGCACTCTAAGTTTGGTCCTTTTGAATGATCTCTGTCTTTGCTGAATTTCTCATTCATATGTTAAAATGTCCCAATTTCATTGAATTGTCCGTATTATTTTTTATATCTTACTAAGTTTTCTTAAAATCATTTTTTGAATTCTTTTTTTAAAATTTTTTTGGTTGTTAATAGACCTTTATTTAATTAATTTATTAATATGAGGTGCTGAGAATCGAACCCAGTGCCTCACACATGGTGGGCACTGAGCCACAACCCCAGCCCTGAATTCTTTTTCATGCCATTCATTAAATTTCATTTCTTTGGAGTCTGTTGCTAGAGTTATTGTGTTCCCTGGGAGACATCATGTTACCTTGTTTAGTTATGCTGTGTCCCTACATTGATATTTATGTATCAGGTGGATCAGTTGTCTCTACAAATTTTATCAGATGGCTTTTATAGTAAAAGACTTCCTCTTGGTGACATGTCCTAGGGTTTCAGTTGGATGCACTGTGTTGACTATGGTTCCAGGCGGATGCTTTAGTAATACTGTGTAGCTTCTTCAACTGTAATCAGCAACAGCCATGTCTGCAGGTATCTCAGTGACCTAGGGGTTATGGATTGTACTGCTGTCTGTACAACTCTCTCATGCTCACTGACAACTCTGAGTACGGTGCACCTGGCTGCAAGTGTCAGGTGACTGTCTGTGGGTACATGAGGTGGAGCTATCCCTTTGGCTCCAGTGGGTGCAGTGCAGAGTCGCTGTTAGTGATGCAGTGTCCCTATAAGTGTCTGAGGGTCACAAAGGTGACTCTACAGGGACTCTGGGCCCTGACCTGCTAAGGGCAGGCTTCCCGGGTGTTTCATGGGGCTGAGGGTGGGTGATTGGTGCATTTCTCTACTTCTCAAGGACTTAACAGTCTGAGCTTCTGAGAACAGACTGCTCAACTGCTTTTTGAGGCTGTAGGGGCAGATTGGTGGAGCTGTTTCTCAGTGGGCTGAGCCATTCAGGGAAGTCTGCTTGGCTGCTTCCTGGGACTGTGGCTGTGTGGGGGAACCCATCTGCTTCCTAGGGCTTTGTTGGATGAGTTTCATGGGGTGGGCTGCCTGGCTATAGAGGGAAGATGGGGGAAGGCCGCATTCATGGGGCTAGGTTGGCCAAGCTGCTAGGGGCAGCTGCTTGGCAGCTTCACAGGACACCAGTGAGTGTGGTTTCAGGATGGCACTGTGCATCGTGAGCCTGCATGGGGCAGGCACAATGAGGGTTGTGTTCTTTCTCTGGGCCAATGCAGCAGTGTGGTAACCTCTTAACTTCTGGAACTGGGCTCAGGTCCTGTAAGGGCTGTAGGCTTCTGTAGTGGCAAATGCTTTGGGCATCCATGGTGTGAGTGAGGACTGCTATGGCCTCCTTCTTAACTTTTCCCTGCCAAGCTAAATAACCTCTTGGTTGAGGGTTGATCTTAAGAGATGGGCTGGCAAATGCCATGGGTTTAGTTTTCTTCCTTGGATGACCACTATGTATCTCTATGTTCTGCAGTGTCCAGCCCTCTGCCTCAAACTTTCCAGTGAAGTAGCTGTTGTTTTTTTCTTTGTTTTGGTCCTTTGTTGTGGAGGGAAGTTATGCCAGGCACCTCCAGGCAGCCATCTTGCTGTTTTCCTCATGTGGGAATGGTCTTCTTGAGGGATCTGACTGGATCATCCTCCTCCTCAGGTTATTTCACTGGCATCTTAACATCTTTTGAGGAATGTGAAGATTAAGGAAGTTTGCATCTAGGACCAGAAACACTGCTATGTCACTTCCTCTTTGTGTAGATAAATCATGCCCTATATCTAAATTAGAGCCTATATCCTCACTCTATGTCAATGGATCTTTCTATCAATCTCTTCACAGATCTTTTTAAAATATATTTTTAGTTGTAGATGGACACAATACCTTTGTTTTATTTATTTATTTTTTAAAATAATTTTTAGTTGTTTTTTTTTTTTAATTTTTTTTTAATATCTTTATTTTGTTTATTTTTATGTGGTGCTGAGGATCGAACCCAGTGCCTCACACATGCGAGGCAAGCACTCTACCACTGAGCCACAATCCCAGCCCCAATTTTTAGTTGTTGATGGATCTTTATTTTATTCATTTATTATTTATATGTGGTGCTGAGGATCGAACCCAGGGCCTCACACATGCTAGGCAAGTGCTCTACCGCTGAGCTACAGCCTCAGCTCTTTGTTTTATTTATTTTTATGTGGTGCTGAGGATTGAACCCAGTGCCTCGCACATGTGGGCAAGTGCTCTACCACTGAGGTAAAACCCCAGCCCCTCTTCACAAGTCTTAATAACAGCTGCACTCCTGTTCAGAGGCTATGATGGCCTTCATCATAAATGAATACCAGCTATCAGTCTAAGCTACAAACCAATCAGAAAACCAATCACTATTGGTTTCACTGAGTCTAAATAGAAAAGGTAAGTCATGAGTGCATTTTGCTGAGGGGTTTCTGCTCCAGCTTCCCTCACTTATTGTCAAATTTCCAATGGCAATTGTCATATCACTGTATGCTAGGGATTGAACTCCGGGCCACATGCAACTAGGCAAGTGTTTTGTCACTGAGATATGTCCCCAGCTCTTTTCTTCATTTTAAGATAGGGTCTTCCTAAGTTGCCCGGGTTGACCTCGACTGCATCTAGCTACAATCAATTTTCTTCTTTTTTTTTTTTGGGCACTGGAGATTGAACTCAGGGGCACTCAACCACTGAGCCACATCCCCAGCCCTATTTTGTATTTTATGTAGAGACAGGGTCTCACTGAGTTGCTTAGCACCTCGCCATTGCTGAGGCTGGCTTTGAACTCAAGATTCTCCTGTCTCAGCCTCCCTAAGTGCTGGGATTACAGGCTTGCACCACCATGCCCGGCTAATTTTCTTCTTTTTAATGAGTGTATCGTATCAGGGATCAAACCGAGGGATGCACTATGCTCAGCAAGTACTGAACTACATTCCCAGCTCCCTCAAGTTTTAAAATTACAATTTACAGCATTGTTTAAGAATCAGTGAGAATTTATTTATTTATTTGTTTGTTTATTTATTTATTTATTGCAGTATTAGGGATCGGACCCAAGGTTTACTTGTGTGCTAATAAAGAGGCACTTTACCACTATGCTATATCCCCAACCTCTGTCCGTGAGAAGTTAATTGAATTTTACTTAGGTAGTTATTTTCATTGGTAAAATTGAGTGTTGTTTTTTTTTTTCTTTCATACCAGGGATTGAACCCAGGGGCACTTAACCACTTGTGATTCTCCTGCCTCAGCCTTTTGACTCACTGGGATTACAGGCATGTGCCACTGTGCCTGGCATAATTGGGGTATTTTAGAGATAACAGTTCTAGACATCTTGGTTGCTAAATCTTTTTTTAAATTTTTAACTTTTTAATTTGTCAATGGACCTTTATTTTATTTATTTTTTATATGAGGTGCTGAGATTGAACCCAATGCCTCACACGTGCTAGGTAAGTGCTCTACCAAGGAACTACAACCCCTACATCTTTTCTGGAAGTGTCTTCTCTCTCAATGAGTTCTTTACCTAGGCACAGGTGTTTGAATCAGAGGTTGTTCCTTGACATAAATGAGGCCCAGGAACTTTGTTTTCTGGCAATTTGGAATTGGAATCAATGGTTTTTAACCCAAGGGTGGCCGATTTATTGACTAGAGGAGTTAAAACTCTGAAGCTACTGTTAGTAGCCATTTTCCTCGTGTGAACTGAAAAACGGAGTGAGCTAGACAACAGCAGTAGTGAATAAGGAAATGAGCCCAGAGATGGGGTGGAGGACATCCTCTGTTTCCCATGGCAATCCAGTCTGCTCCTGAAGCCCAGCTCCAACACCAAGTCTGCAAGACACATATTTATTATTTAAATCAATCTCTCCTTTGCTTCTTCCTCCTCCTCCTCTTCCATCATGGATCCTTCTCTCTTTCTTTTTTATTTTTTTTAATAAAATCTTTTTTTTTAAATATCTTTATTTTTTTATGTGGTGCTGAGAATCAAACCCAGTGCCTCACATGTGCTAGGCAAATGCTCTACCACTGAGCTACAGCCCTAGCCCTCCTTCTCTCTTTCTTTAAAAAGCTAAATAAAGTGGGTTTCTATTACAATTATAACAATTCTAACTGGACATCTCACTGTACAGGTACAGGACCGGGATCCCAGGGATGATAAATGACTTGCGCAAGACCCCATTTTCAATGACAGAGCTATGACCAGAACCCAGTCTCCAGGTCCCTCTTTGGTGGACTTTCCTCCAGGTAATGTTAGAAATTCATTGAATGAGTGTAGCACACTATGTATTAACTCACGTTGGATCTCAGCTTATACTAAGCTCTTTTCTAACTGCACTTGCCTTCTTTGTTTTGGTTTGAATAGCTAACAGACTATCTTGGAGGACTCACTGCCCAGAAGAGAAACACTCGGCAGCGTTAGAATGCTGCTTCTACTGCCCAAGCAATCTGAGTTAATTATGAAAAGCCTTATTGGTTTCATGGGTTCTTAAAACAGCCCAGCCCTCCCTTTCAGAGGAGGTGTTCATTTCCCCAGCTCCTGAGGTACTGGCTGCTAAAGGTTCACAGATGCGGTTCTTTCTAGGAGCTGTCCCTAGTACATAGGACTGCTTCACTGTGGTTATGCCTCTTCTTTGGGGTAGGCCTGCCTTCAAGGCATGAGAACAAAGCCCCAGTCTCCTTGCCTCATTCAGAACAATTCTGAAGGCCATTTCCGCTCCAGGCTCTATTGTAACTGCATTGTAGTTCAACTTCTGTTCACCCAATCCACTTTCCTTCACTTCCTGGGAGCACTCCCACTCCCTAATTTAAACCTCCCACATGCAAATCTCTGCCTCACCGGCTCTTTCTCTTTCTGGGAATTCCATATAAAACAGTAGCTTTTTC
>PVHX01022503.1:0-27557 GCA_004024805.1 Geosciurus inauris | reverse complement strand
GAAAGAACTCATACCGGAGAGAAGCCCTATGTGTGTCAACAATGTGGGAGAGCCTTCAGTTATTCCAGTTCTTTTAGAAGACATGAAAGAATGCATGCTACAGAAACCCCTGTGTATGTTAAAAATTGAAGGGAAAAACTCTTCAGTTACCATGTGAGCTTACAAGCCAGGCATGGTGGCACATGCTTGTAATTCCAGGGACTTCAGAGGTTGAGGCAAGAGGACCTTGTCTCAAAAAAAATGTTTGCATCTGAATTTTCTAATACATGACATAAATCACTTTGGAGAAGAAATTTTTGAAAGAAAGGAGTATAGGAAAGCCCTCATTTATTGCACAAGTAAATACAAATGTGCCGATACATGGTGGACCTTATAAACGAAAAGAATATGAGAAAGTATTCAATTGTCCCAGTTTGCTTCAAATACATTAAAGTACCTGCATAAGAGAAAAGCCCCAGGGATGTAAGTGGTTAACAACTAGAATAGTTGTTCCAGTCTTTTCTGAATACATGGAAGAATTCAGTCTGGAGCCAGACAACATACCTATTGTCCCAGTTATTCGGGAGGCTGAGGCAGAAGGACCAAAAGTTTGAGGCAAGCCTGGGAAAATTAGCAAGATCCTGTCTCAAAATTTAAGAACGGGGCTGGGAATGTAGCTCAGTGGTAAGAGCACTTATCTACATGCTCGAGACCATGAGTTCAATACCATATAACCCCCAAACTGGAGAGAAACCCAGTTAATGTAAACAATGTGAGACAGTGTTCACGTATTGGAATGAAACCACATAAATCTAAGGAATGTGGTCAAGCCTCCAGTAGTCTCACTTCCTCTTGAAACCAGGGAGCAGTCACATGAGAGGAAACCTACTGAATGTGAGCCATGTGGATAGTACTCATTGCACACTTAGAAAAACATGACAGCGTGTGCTGGTGGAAACTCCTGTGGTGTCAAAAATTCTGGAAAAACTAAACTCCCATTGTAGAAAATATTAGCAATATAAGTAATGTGAGAAGGTCTGATGCAAATTAGTAAGAATAATAAATATCTTTTCAGTGTTTCATACTGAATGTGAGTATCTTGACTGTGGATTTCTTCTACTTTACTTTGGCAGAAACATTGAGTAAGTAGTCTTTAAATGGGGTCTGTGAGTTTACTAGTGTTTGGTTTTTGTGGTGCTGGGGATGGAACCCAGGGCCTCATCATGCTAGCAGGCAAGCACTCTACCATCTCCAGGCCCCATTTTGAAGTCTGTTGGTTCTGTGTGGAAACTAAAAAGGCAAGCAGGTTTAATTTTCATACAATTTTTAAATTGCTTTCTCAGGTGCCTTTGAAAAATGACCCTGTTGGTATTTATGGGATGTAGCTGCTGGCCTCGTGTGGCATATTCTGGGTATATGTTACTGATTTTTATATTGTACTTTTTTTTTTTTTTTAATTTTTTGTCGTCGTTGTTGTCAGTGGACCTTTATTTTGTTTATATGTGGTGCTGAGACTGGAACTCAGTGCCTCACACATGCTAGGCAGGTGCTCTACCACTGAGCCACAACCCCAGCCCATGATTTTTATATTGTACTTCTGAGAAAAGCTTCCTTTGTTTTATTTTGGTTGAAAGGCCCTAATCTGTTTTTCTTGCTAATAAACAGTTGTCATAAATCTGTAAATTTGTTAGGTTTATCCAGTGCAGTCTCTGGTGAATTATTTTCACCATTGCTATTTAAGAGAATGCACAAAACCACTACCAAATGCTTGACTTACATTTTCTAAAAGGTACGTGTTTCAGTGACATTTTCACAAGTCCCACATCAAAGGATCCATCACAACTTGAGTTTCCTTGCAAGGCCTTCTAGTAGATGTCATAGTGAAAAAAGCCATAGAAACATTCTCATCCCCTTGAAGTGGCCATTCTAGGAGATAACAAGACAAGCAAAAATATACAGTGGATCATATGGTGGTTATTCCTAAGGAGGGAGAGGAAGTGGAGGAGGGATGATGAGGCCTGGGTTATGAGTTTCTGGGGGCATCTGTTCATCTCTGGGTCACTGCTTCTGAGGATTCATAAGTTTGTGTGTTGGTGTATGTGCAATGATCAGTCTAATTTTTTTATTTCTGTTACGGTTATGTGTCATTTAAAATCTGCCTGATTTTGCTGCTAGCCTCTCCCTTTGTTGAATAAAAGCAGCAAGAGTAAGCTGGACATGGTGACACATACCTGTAATCCCAGAGCCTCAGGAGGCTGAGGCAGGAGGATTGCAAGTTTGAGGCCAGCTGGACAACTTGGCCACACCCTGTCTCAAAAAGAGCTGGGGATGTAGCTTAGTGGTAGAGCACTTGTCTAGCATGTGCTAAGCCCTGGATTCCATCCTCAGTACTGCGAGGGAGGGAGGGGGGAAAAAAGCAGATGTCCTTGTTTTGTTTGATCTGAGAGAGGAAGTGTCTTAGTTATGATTTGGGTCTGGAATGTCCCCCAAAGGCCTGTGAGAAAGGCTTTGTCCCCAGCTGGTGGCCGTGTTGGGAGGTGGTAGAGTCTTTAAGAGATGAGGAGTGCATCTTTCTCTTTTTAAATGACTGCTTTTTCAGGAGCAACCTGATGAGCTCACCTTTCATATAGTCCCCTCCACATCTCATGTGGTTGATGAGGCCAACCCAGCATTGGTTACGACCTCTCTCTAAACACAGAGAGGTCCTAGCCAAGACATCCCATCAAGACCACCTCAAGGCAAGGCTGCAGTCCTACTCCTGCTTCCAAATAGCCAGGTATCATCAAAACCGCTAACTTGGGTCAGCTGAAGATGGAACCCGGGTGGGAGGGCTCAGCATGTAACCCAGAGCAGCACATCACAGCAAGCAAAGGTCGGAGAGCACGCCAGCCACCAGGCAGCAGTGCAGGTCAGCAAGTCAGATCAAGAGAAGACAGGCCAGGAAGTGGCAGTTAGTGCCTGGACATCTGCACATGGCTCCAACTGTATGGTCATCTGCAGTGACAACAGTGTGGCTACAGGTTGCACGTCCCAAGCAGGTATAAAAAGGCATTCCTCGGGGGCTGGGGTTGTGGCGCAGTGGTAGCGTGCTCGTCTAGCACGCATGAGGCACTGGGTTCGATCCTCAGCACCACGTAAAAATAAAATAAAGATATTCTGTCCACCTACAACTAAAAAAATCAATAAATATTAAAAAAAAAAAAAGGCATTCCTCACATGACTTGAGTTCTCTAGGGAGATCAGGACAGGCCTCTCATGAAGGTATAAAATGATTTGAGAAAGTCAGGAAATCAGCCTCCCCTGGGATTTGTGGTTGGGGCTGGTGGCAGGGGAGTGATCCCCCTTAAGGGCAGGGGTTCCCAGGCTTTCCCAGATGGTCCAGGTGGGCTGTACAGGAGGGAATGCTCACACTGAAATTGTAGCTGAGTGGTAAAGCCCCTGCTTAGCATGTACAAGGCCCTGAATTTTGATTCCTGACACTGGATAAAGGAGGGAAAAAAAAACCCAACCACAATAGGAAAAGTGTTGCCTCCAACTACTCTCTATAAGCCGGGCGCAGTGGCTCAAGCCTGTAATCCCAGCACTCAGGGAGGCTGAGACAGGAGAATCACGAGTTCAAAGCCAGCCTAAGAAATGGCGAGGCGCTAAACAACTCAGTGAGACCCTGTCTCTACATAAAACACAAAATAGGGCTGGGGATGTGGCTCAGTGGTCGAGTGCCCCTGAGTTCAATCTCCAGTACCAAAAAACAAAAAACAAACAAACAAAAACCCCAGCTACTCTCTATAAACAAACATGGTTAGAAATTTTTGGCAATTGTTTATATAAGAAAACACTAATAGGATGCACAAGAAATTATCAAAAATGGCTATTAGACAATGGCTGGAGGAAGAGCCCTAGAGGGAACCAGGATATGCTGGTAGTCTCAAGGGTGACTCCAGTTTTACAGATTGTATTTTTAAGCCTTCACACATCTGTCAGTTAGTTTCTCTATGACCAATATACCTGACCAGAGCAACTTTGAGAAGGAAAAGTTTATTGTGAGCTCATGATTTCAGAGGTTCAGTCTGGTCAGCCAGCTCTATTCCTCTGGGCCCAAGATGAGGCAGAGCACCATGGTGAAAGGCTGCAGTGGAGGCAGACTGCTCAGCTCATGGTGGCCAGGAATCAGAGAGAGGAACAGGGGGACAAGATATAATCTTAAAGGGCATGCCCCCCCCCCAGCTGGGCGCGGTGGCTCAAGCCTGTCATCCCAGCACTTAGGGAGGCTGAGACAGGAGAACCACGAGTTCAAAGCCAGCCTCAGCAATGGTGAGGCGCTAAGCAACTCAGTGAGACCCTGTCTCTACATAAAACACAGAATAGGGCTGGGGATGTGGCTCAGTGGTCAAGTACCCCTGAGTTCAATCTCCAGTACCAAAAAAAATAGGGCATGCCCCCAGTGACCTAGTTCCTCCAGCCAGGCCCACCTACCTATAGTTACCACCCAGTACAATAGTCCTTTCAAATTTATTAGTCAATCAAATGGATTAATCCATGATTAGGTGACAATTCTCATAATCTAACCATTTCACCTCTGAACATTCATGCATCCCACACAGGAGCTTTGGGGGACACCTCATATTCAAACAATAACAACATGTATTATTTCTTTAAAATGAACAGAGGTATTTGCATATACAACTTAGAGAAGGAAAATCTTTAAGTTTCATTTTTTCAATTTTAATATTAACTTTTTGTTTGCAAAATACTGGAGATTGAACCCAGGGTGCATTGCTACTGAGCTATAACCCCACCCTTTTTATTTTTTATTTTGAAACAGGACCTAAGTTACCCAGACTGGCCTTGAACTTTCCATCCTCCTGCCTCAGTCTCCACAGTAGCTGGGATTATAGTTGTGTGCCACCATGCCTTTTCTACATAAGACATCATTCTAAAGTGTAATCCTTTATACATTGTCATAAAAGTATAAGCTGTTCGAGCCCATGCTATGTAACTTTTTTTTTTTTAATTTTTGTACCAGGGATTGAACCCAGGGGCCTTCAACCACCGAGACACATCCCAAGCCCCCCCCCTTTTAAATTTACACCAACTGCTTTTTATTATCAAGTTTCAGAAACCTTCCATAAGATGGTAAAAAATAATAATAAAAGGGGAGAAATCAAAAAAGCAAAAAACTTTACAACGACTGCTAATGTAATTTTTTTCCCATTGTTCCTGGTCAACGCCAAACCCATTTTGTTCAAAGCCCATTTTCCATGCACCCAAATGATAGATACAGGCTATGAAGTTCTTTATTCTATTTGTAGCAGCTTTTGTAAGTGCAGTCAAACACAAAGCTTCAGGACAAATTGTACAAACTTTACAATGTGAGGTTTGAATTTAAAATATAAAACATAAAATCTATACAAAACTGATAAAAATCAAGCACAGATATCACAACTGAAACTTATAACTGATGCATGAAAGGAGTCTTGTTTCCTTTCAAGTGCTTTATTCTGCTACAGAACAGTCAAAATGAAGATGTGAAGCTTTGTGGTTAGTTTAAATTATCCACTCTGTAGATACTATACCAATTTTAAAAGTTACACATAGACCAACAGATGTCCATCAGTTCATCTGGATTGATCAGACACTCTAGCTGGATTGCTGAGAACAAATCAGGCAAATGTGGAAAGAAAACCCACCTGTGCAATTTGTTTGCAGAGTTGCTGGTGTGCTGACTGTGCTCCAGGCCATGATGGCTGCTGCTTTCTTCATCAGAACTATCATTACATACTTCACGCCTCTGACCACCTCCCGAGCCTTGAGGGTTTATCAGATTCCTGAAGCTGTACCTCCTCTGTTTCTCCAATTACATTAGGGACTTCTGGTCTAAATGGCAGAAGATCTACTAGTTCAGAAAGCTTGTCTGGGTTGATCCAGTTGTTTTCAGGAAACTGCACATTAAACTTTATGTAAAGATCACCTTTTTCAAAGGGATTGTGATACTGTGGCATTCCTTCACCTCGAACTACATGAACACATCCTGGTTCAATTACTTTGCCAGGAGGGTATTTCACCACAATTTGACATCCATCAAGGTGCTTAAATGTGAACTGAAGCCCACATAGAGCTTCAACAAGTCCTCTTCTATGTTATGGGCAAATCATTCCCACCTCTCTAGAACAGTTCATGTTCTTTCTCCTGTAGCAAAAGAATGATGTCTCCTGGTTCCAGTCCTGGAGCCTGGTCTGCTTCTCCAGTGAATGTAATTCTCTATCCATGTTTCATACCTCTGTCTACATGAACTTCAAGAATCTTCACTTCTTGGGGCTGGGATTGTAGCTCAGTGGTAGAGCGCTTGCCTTGCATGTATGAGGCACTGGGTTCGATCCTCAGCACCACATAAAAATAAAGATATTGTGTCCATCTACAACTAAAAAAATATTTTAAAAAAAGAATCTTGACTTCTTTAATCACCTTCTTCCTTTCACATTTTTTACAGCAGTCCTTTTCATTAATTACCTCTCCTCCCTCGTTACAATCAGAGCACACAGACTGCATCTGTTGTACCATTCCTGGAGCTAGCTGTTGATCCTGACGCACACAGCTGCACCGGACAAGCACTGCACTTCTGAACAGCTCCAGACTTCCTGCCTTGGCCACTGCACGCACTAGAGTACATGCTTGCCAAGTTGTCATTTGGTTGTCTTGCCATTATATAGACCTTCTAAAGATACCTTGAGCAGATGGATGCATCATGTCCTCTCCTCTTCTGCCATTTTGACTTCTACTCTGATTGCCCATGAAGCTGACCAATCCTCCACCAAAAATGAGAGAGAAAATATCATCCATGCAAATGGCTGGCTTTGAACTTGTAATCCTCCAGCCTCAGCCTCCTGAGCTGCTAGAATTATAGGCATGCGCCACTGCACCCGGCCTCCTGAGTAGCATATTGCGACCAGGTGTGTGTGTGTGTGTGTGTCTCTCTCTCTCTCACACACACACACACAACAACAACGAATTTCCAGGAATGGTGAAACTCTCAGCTGGATTCACCCAAGTGAACCCCCAAATTAATTAGCCCTGGGTCCAGGAGATAGAACTTCTGACCTTCACAGACTTTTCTCAACATGAAAAAATTACACTGTACACACCTATATTGTGGGTGCAAAACTCAAACCTAATGTCAAAAAGTAGGCCTAAAAAAAAATTTCAGCCTCAGAAAAAGCATACTCCTCCATATCCCCAAGCCACATAAGCATGTGGATCCCCAGCTTTCCAGTGCTCTGTAGATTCTCTCAGTGCCAAAACGTATCCTTCCTTGGTGGGTGTGAACAGGTAGTGCACCTGTGGGGGAAGGAGCCCTAGGAAGAACTAACTGGGCCTTTGATTACTCTCTTTTACAGGCTCAAGGGTGATCTTCATTTGGAGTCACTGCCTCAAGTCTTTGCTTCCCAGGAATGTAGCTTTAGATCATTATTAATATCTTAAATGAAACTCAACTGTTGAAGAATCCAGCAAAATCATTCAATCCCACTTTTATGTATAAAAAGGAGGAAAGAAAACTATGAGGAATATTTACTAATTCAGCAAGAAAACCCACAAGTATCTGTTCTTTTCAGAAAATGAAGTAGTAGGAGAGTGCTTACCTAGCATGCAGGAGGCCCTGGGTTTGATCCTCAGCATCACACACATAACAACAAGAAAATACTATTAGTTAATTGTTTTCTCCAAGGCAAGAAATTATTTTATAAACTATCATATATGAACACTTCTAGATGTTGGAAGCTTAAGCCCTGGAATTCTTTTTGAAATCGTCAAAACAGAAAAGCAGACATGAGAAACTTACCATATATGCTCAGGGGAAGAAATAAGGAAACAAGAATTAAAACAAACAAAATGTAACACTGAAATTTTTCCCCCTGAAATTCATGTCTTTCTTGCCTCTTTGAAAATATGATATATTGTATCACACTTTATTGATTATAAAAATTTTACATTTGCTAGGGGAAAAAAAAGACTCAAATGAGTACATAAATCTTTTCAAGGTGACAAATGCAGAGAGGGACAGTGTTGAACTAGAACTGTGCTGAAAGGCTAGATCACCCAAAAAAGTTTGCAAAGAGGAACCTCAACCCTAAGGAGTCCCCACAGGATGTCTGTGCCCAGAGAAGACACTGGCTCAAGGGGAATCACAGCTTGGAGTCACTGGAGGAGAGGCACGAAGATGTTGTGCAACTAGTTCTAAGTGTTATTCTTTCTTCTCTTGTAAAAATTCTCAAACAAAAAGCAAATCTTTAAAAAGAACCATCCACTGTTCTGTGGGAAAAAAATGATAATTAGAATAGTGCATTTGACCAGGCATGGTAGCACAGGGCTGTAATCCCAGCTACTCAGGAGGCTGAGGCAAGAGGATGGCAAGTTCAAGGCCAGCCTGGGCAAATTAGCTCCATGCTTGCCTAGTCACGCCCTAGTTCATCCCCAGTACTGAGGGGGGAAAACAGTGCCATAGTTTGAAAATCAGCATAGAGGACAGTCGAATGACAAAATCAAATCAAAACATCTGATTGGCTTTTATTTGTGATTCTATAATAGGTAACACCTTCTATAAATCTGAATGAGTGCTTCGATGAGCTGAGCAGGAATGTGGGCTTTAAAGGTAGAAAGGGCTGAGAGAACAAAATGCGCACTGTTCCGTTCAAAGTTACTTTCCACGTAAAGGTTAAAGCAGAAGGGACTTTAATCGCACAGCCAAACACTGAACCATTTGGGGATCTGGCCATTATCTGTCTCCTGATTTTCTTGGAAGGTCAGATAAACAAGCCTGTTGGGCTTGCTGACATGGAACTTCCACATGAGTAACTCCATTTGGTGCGGCCAGCCGGACCCAGCGCAGGAGCTCAGAACAAACCAGTGGTCTTCCAGAAACTTTCCTAGGACCAGTAACAATAATGTCTACTGGAGAGGTTGGGACGCGGGTCGGAAACTGGAAATTTGGGATCTGTAGCCAGCACTGGGGAGAGTGAGGCGGGGCTGAGGATTTGAGACCCTGCTTCCATCTATTTAGAAAACTCGGGAATCAGTCCCAGTGACCCTCCCGCGGTTACCGCACAGTCGGGCGACGTGGGACTGCGGGCGCAGCTACCCAGATGGGGCGCAGGGACCGGCCGGGGCTTCGGGCTCCTGGCGGCCAGCCCAGCCCCACTCCCAGCTGGAGGGACCGAGGGCCGAGTCCAGCCAGCGGCCGTCGCCCGGAGGCCGGGTCCCGCCGGTTCCAACAGCTCCCAGGGGGCCCTGGTCTTGGGACCCCCGCTCTCTCACTCACCATTTCCCGGCTTCCGGGGTCTTCCTCCTCACAGTGCCCGAGGCCCGCGCAGGTCACAGATCGACCGCGGCCGCGGCGAAGCCACTTCAGCGTGTGACAAGCAGGAGAGACACTGGAGACACAGGAGAAGCGGTCTCATTGTCCACCCACCTCGGGACGGCGTGGCCCCGCCCACTGGTCCTCCCGCACCCCTGATTGGACAATTCATGCGGCCCCACCCACTCCGCCTGAGTGGCAGCTGGCCTGGCGGACGCGTTGTGCCGCCCACCTGTCTGGAGCCTGTGTGCCCCAGCCCGGCTCTGCTACAGATCCTCATGTTGGACACAGTCGTCAGTCTGCAGAATCTACTGAAAGAGGATACAGGAATTCACAAGGAACCCCAGATTTAATTTGTAGATGAGGCGAACCCCTTAATGAGCTACCCTGGGAGGAACAAATCCAGAGTAATAGGGTGGCTGAGGCAAGGCCAGACTGAATCAAAAGGGTCAGATGTCCTCCAGGGACGTCTGGACATGCCAGTGACTTAGCATAAAGCTGAAAGGCCACTCATGGAAATTTGATCCTTGTTTGCAAATGCAGTTAAGTAAAAATGACCTTATAATGTAATGAAGAGTGTGTGGGGGGGGGGCTGGGGTTGTGGCTCAGTGGTAGAGTGCTTGCCTAGCATGCGTGAGGCACTGGGTTCGATACTCAGCACCACATATAAATAAATAAAATTTAAAAAAAATAAAGATCCATCGACAACTAAAAAAAAAATTTAAATAAAAAGACCGGGCGCGGTAGCACAAGCCTGTAATCCCAGCATTTAGGGAGGCTGAGACAAGAGGATCGTGGGTTCAAAGCCAGCCTAAGCAATGGCGAGGCGCTAAGCAACTCAGTGAGACCCTGTCTCTACATAAAACACAAAATAGGGCTGGAGATATGGCTCAGTGGTTGAGTACCCCTGAGTTCAATCCTCGGTACCTTGCTTTTGTGTTGCTGAGGATGGAACCCAGGGCCTCAGGCATGCTAGCAAGTGCTCTGTCACTGAGCTGCATCCCTAACACCCATATAGAGTTTTGAAATGTAAACAGTGATCCTAACCTTAAGGCAATTAAATTCCTATTTTCACTGATATAAGTCACAAAGATTATTTATTTTCCTAAACTTTAGTCAGTCTTTCCTGAACTATTTTCCAAACAAGAACCATTCTTGTACTTCCATTTTTAGCAGGAATCCTGCTAAGTTGATTTAGGGAGAAATCTCCACCTTTGATATCTGATTATTTGATCAAACTCCTCATTCTTACTACCCTGCATGTGATATGTGACTATCCAGACCTGCCTTCACCAAAATCCCAGCAGATCAATGCCTCCTTTTAGTAACGCCGCTTTCCCCTACCTTGTTCCTTGGCAAAGAAATCCCCACTTGTTTTGGGTTTATTTAGAATTAAGCCTAGTTCTGTACTGGAGTCTTTTTTCCCTAATACTTTATTGAATAAAATTGATCTTTACCATTTTATCTTCTATCTGGCTCTGGGTGTTTTAGCATAAAAAATAAGCTTACATTTGGAATATATCTGGAAGCATTTAATAAGTTTAGCCAATGAATGAGCTTAAGAAATTGTACCAAAACTCCTAATGCATTTATTTATGTATTTGGACAGCTATATTGAGGTAAAATATATTTTACCTCATATAACACATACTACACAATGCATCCCTTTAAAGTGTATCATTTAGTTTTCATTATATACATAAATAAACATTACATACATGATTTGATTATATACACAGAGACATATAATTATCACTGCAATCAATTCTAGAACTTTTTTTTTTTTTTAAAACCTGGGGATTGAACTTAAGGGCACTTGCCCACTGAGCCACATCCCCAGCCCTATTTTGTGTTTTATGTAGAGACAGGGTCTCACTGAGTTGTTTAGCACCTCACCATTGCTGAGGCTGACTTTGAACTCGCAATTCTCCTGTCTCAGCCTCCCAAAGTGCTGGGATTACAGGCTTGCGCCACCACGCCAGACTAATTCTAGGACATTTTTATCACCATAAAAAGAAACTCCTATACTCTACCTATCATTCATCTGTCTTTGCCTCTTCCTCCTTCAATTACCTTCCTTTGGCATTCAATAATCTGCTTTTGTCATATAGATTTTCCTGTTTGGGTCTTTCCTCCAAATGGAATTATATAATATGAGGTAAAGTTTATTTTGGCTCGTGATTCTGAAGGACAAAGTTTAAGATTGGGTAGTGCTATTTGTGTGGGCTTCTGGTGAGCACAGCACATAATGCCAGCAGCTCATGTGGGAATAAAAGCATTATATCTCCCACCAGGAAAGAGTCTGAGGTCCTACAGTCCTCTTCAGGGCATACCCCAATGACCTAAAGACTCTGTCTGGCTTTACCAATTAGGCACCCTAGAGACCATGCTTTTACATATGGACATTAGGGGACTCTCATTCAAACCACAGATAAGCTGGGTATGTACCCCAAATAATTTAAAGCAGGGACTCAGATATTTGTACCTGTGTTCACAGGAGCAAATTATTCTCAATAGCCAGAAAATGGAAACAGCCCAATTGTCCACCAGGGAATGATCAGATCAACTAAATATCCAATTAAATATTATTCATCTTTAAAAAAGGAAAGAAATTCTGACATATGCTACAACAGGAATGAACCATGAGGACATTTTGCTAAGACAAGTCTGTAAAAATAAATAAATAAACAAATAAGATGAAGCCAGGTAGTGCATGCCTGTAATCCCAGCAGCTCCAGAGGCTGAGGCAGGAGAATGGCAAGTTCAAAGCCAGCCTCAGCAACTTAGTGAGCTCCTAAGCAACTCAGTGAGACTCTGTCTCTAAATAAAATATAAAAAAGGGCTGGGGATGTGGCTCAGTGGTTAAGCACCCCTGGCTTCAATCCCTGGCATCAAAAAAGAAAAAAAGAAAAAGAAAGTAGATTTATAGTTTCCAGGGGTTGGGAGGAGGGAGTAATGGAGAGTTGTTATTTAATGGGTAATTTTATTTCTTTCAAGACAAAAACAGTTCTAGAGATTGGTTTCATAATGTCAATGTGCTTAATACTATTTATCCATACCCTTGAAAATGGTTGGGGCTGGGGTTATAGTTCCATGGTAGTAGTTTTCGCCTCACATGTTCAAGGCTATGGGCTTAATCCCCGGTACTGAAAAAAAAACAAAAAACAAAAAAGCAACAAGAAAAGTACAACTCAAGAGTAAAACATCAAATAATCCAATTTAAAAATGGGAAAGGATCTCAATAGACAATTTTCCAAGGAAGATATACACATGATCAAGAGCAAATGAAAAATACTGAACATCTTCCAACACAAAGAAATCATATGTCTGAAGTGATAGATATGCCAGTTACTCTGCCCTAATCATAAGGTATTATATGCATTTATCAAAATGTCAAACTGTACTCCATAAATATGCACAATTACTATGTATCAAAAAATAAAAATATTTTTTAAAGAAAGATGTTGGGCTAGGGAGTGTGGTTCAGTGGTAAAGTGCTTGCCTAGCATGCTCCAGTCCTTGGGTTCAATCCCCAGCACTGAAAAGAAGGATGTTGAACACTATTAGCCATCAGGGAAATGGAAATTAAAACCACAATGAGGGTCCAGCATGGTGGCATGCTTCTATAAACCCTGCTATGTGGAGGCTGAGACAGGAGGACCTCAAGTTTGAGATCAGACCGAGCAATTTAGTAAATACTGATTCAGAATTAAAAACAAAAAAAAGCCAAGGGTATAGCTCAGTGGTGGAGCTTGCCTGGGTTCATTTCCAGTACTGCCCCCTCCCCAAAAAAATCCACAATGAAGCCAGGTGTGGTGGTGGTTCAGCTACTCTGGAGGCTGAGGTGGAGGACCCCTTGAATTTAAGACCAGCCTGGGCAAAAGCTGCAAAGAGATGCCACTTCACAGTCACTAGGATGATTGGAATCAAAAAGATACTGAGTTGGGGGTGAAGCTCAGAGGTAGAGCATTTGTCTAATATGTGTGAGGCCTTGGGTTCCATCTCTAGCACTGACTCTTCAGAAAAGAAGGGTGTCGGGGTATTCCCAGCCAGGTAGCGAACTCCCCTTCTGCCAGCAAGTGAGAGGGGCACCCCGGGAGTCTCCGATGGGGTTGGACTGAAAGAGGAAGGCCGCCTAGCACAAATCGCCATGCACCAGGGGGTCTCGTCTAAGCAAGTACCAATTTATTGAGGGGGTTCACAGGCTTATATAGGAAGGAGGGTCCAGTGGTGTCCGGTTTCTAAGCTAATAATGTGGAAGAGGCTGTCCACCTGAAAACAGTATAGGGTCACTCGGCTAAAGCAGTATGGGGGCAGAGGTCAGCCAATAAAAGTGCGGGGAGGTAGCTTCTCAGGCAGCGTGGTCAGCACTGAGCTGACTGCTCGGTGCCATCTTGTGGCACGCCCCCACAAAGGGGATATACTAACAAGAGATGCTGACGATATGGGAAAAGTTAGAACCCTCATGCATTGCTTGTGGGAATTTAAAATAGTGCAGTAGCCACCTTTGGAAAACGTCCATTAGTTCCTAGGAGATTAAACATAGAAGTACGAGGAGCCCCATTGATACTACTCTAAGAGAAATGAAATTAAATGTCCACTGAAAAATTTCTACATGAATGTTTATAGCAAGCTTATCAATAATAGTGTTTTAGTTAGCTTTTTCGCTGCGGTGACTAAAGGACTCGACCAGAGCAATTGTAGAGGAGGAAAAGTTTTTTAGGGGGCTCACAGTTTTAGAGGTCTTAGTCCATGTCTCCTTTCCTTTGGGGCTCAAAGTGAGGCAGGACATCATGGTGGAAAAGTAGTGGAAAGAAGCAGCTCGCATGGTGGTCAGAAAGCAAGGGCAGAGGTCTCCACTTGCCAGATACAAATATATAACCCATAGCCCTGCCCAATTCTCACCTCCCCCAGCCACACCCCCACTTCAGCTACCAGTTAATTCCTATCAGGGGATTAATTCACTGATTGAGTCAAGACTCTCACAACCCAATCATTTCTCCTCTGAACCTTTTTTCCTTGTCTCACACATGAGCTTTTAGGGGACACCTCACATCCAAATCATAACAAATAGTTCAAAAGATGAAAACAAACCAAATGCTTTAACCAGACATGAGTGGATAAGTGAAATGTGTTATTTGGATATTATAAAATACTCTGAGGCTAAAAAAATGAACAAATTTGAGCCCAGCATGATAGGGCCTATAATCCCAGTTACTCAGAGGCTGAGGCAGGAGAATGGAAGGTTCCAGGCAACATGGGAACTTAGTGCAAATACTGATACATACTCCAACACAAATGTCACTAGAAATAATTCTGATAAGTAAATGAAGTTAATCACAAAGGACACATCTGATTCCATTCTGAGTACAGAAAGCTATAGCAACAAAAAGTAAGTCAGTGCTTGTCTAGAGGCTTAGAGAAAGAAGTCAAAAGATAGGGAGAGTGAGAACTAAAGAGCATAAGAGATTCCTTTCTTCTTTCTTTATTTGTTGTAGTTATTATTCTGGGGATGGAACCCAGGGCCTTTAGCTTTCTAGGCAAGCACTCTGCTACTGAGCTACATCCCCCAACCCTTAATTTAAAAAAAAATTTCTAGTGGTAGATGGACATCATGCTTTTATTTTATTTATTTATTTTTATGTGGTGCTGAGGATCAAACCACACAGTGTCTCACACGCTAGGCAAGTGCTCTGCCACTGAGCTACAACCCCACCCCCAGCCTTTAATGTTTAATTGATACATAATTATACACATTTATGGGTTGCCATATAAAGAGATTTCTTTTTGAGATGTTGAAAATGTTCTAAAATTACAGTATTAGCAGAGTGTGATGGGCTGTGCCTGTCATCTCGGGACTGTGGAGGCTAAAGCTGGAACCTAAAAGTCCATTTGAGTCAAAGAATTCAAGGTCAGCTTGGGCAACACAGCAAGACTGTCTCAAAGAACAAACAGCTGCCTGTAATCCAAGACTTGGATTGTGTATGCCTGTAATCCAAGACTCTGGAGACTAAGACAGGAAGATTCCAAGTTTCAGGCCACCCTGGGCAAGTTAGGGAGACCCTGTCACTAAAAAATCAAAAAGGGAGTGTAGCTCAGTAGTGGGACCCCCCATGATTAAATCCCCAGTTTTAAAAAAAATTGACTATAGTAATCATTGCACGTGTATGTGAACATATTAAAAGCCCCACTGAATTCTACCCTATAATGAGATGTATTGTGTAGATATGCATATATCAATAAAACTGTTCAAATAAATAAGTAAATGCCTTAGGAGTTTTGGTCTTGTTATACCCAATCAGCGAGAAACAACAAACTCATAGATTCATTTGTTAAAGGTTTATTTTTCAGTCAGTGGGACTGCAAAGCCAACTAGAGCCAATTCAAAGTTGCAGCACTCAACTTGGCTTAGCTTACAGATTATATAGCAGAAGAAAACTGTGGGTCAGGCACTATGAGTTTTTCTCCTTTTAGCCAATGCAAGCAAGCCAACAATATAGAAGCAGAAATTGCAGTTAGCTAAGCCCACCCTGTGCCACCCTACATTTGGGAAATAGATTGGAACACTGTTTAGTAAGCATCCTGGGTTTGGCAAGCATCCTGGAGTTGTTTTTTATCTGAAACTTAGGTCAAGATGACCGTGACTCTGCAAAAATTAAGTATGTTGATGTTTGGGCTAAAGTTAAGGTGGCTGACAGGGCTAAAGGTAAGGTGGCTGACAGCCCAGACAAACTGGAGTTTCTTAAGCTAAGAGTTACCACAGTCTAACTTCTTAAGTATATTCATTTTTTTCCTAATGACAGTGAAAATGAGAATGAATCGCCTTATAAACATCAGCCATTTCCATTTCAAAGTTTGCTAGGGGTACAGTCAAACTGATGGATATCCATCCACATCCAGTGCAAAATGTACAGTTCATAGTTTGTTTTTTTTTTTTTTGTACTGGGGATTGAACTCAGGGGCACTCGACCACTGAGCCACATCCCCAGCCCTATTTTGTGTTTTATGTAGAGACAGGGTCTCACTGAGTTGCTTAGCGCCTCGCCGTTGCTGAGGCTGGCTTTGAACTCGCAATTCTTCTGTGTCAGCCTCCCTAAGTACTGGGATTACAGGCTTGAGCCACCGCACCCGGCTTTAGTTCATAGTTTTAATGAACATATTTCATAGCTTGTGACTTAGCTGAGAAAAGTTTGTCCTCCCAGGCTGGGGCTTGGGGTTTTACCACTTAGTTCCAGTGCCAAGTGTTTGGGGAGGAGGAAGGCATGGTGGAAGGCTCAACCCTGTCAGTTGTCAAAGATCAAAGGGAGGGCTGGGATTGTAGCTCAGTGGTAGAGCGCTTGCCCCTCATGCCTGAGGCCCTGGGTCCGATCCTCAGCACCACATACAAAGCAATAAAATAAAGACATTGTGTCCATCTACAACTAAAAAAAAAATATTAAAAAAAAAGATCAAAGGGACCCAGATTCTTTGTTAGATGGGATGAGGTTACTTTTAAGTGTTTTTATTTGTAAACAAGCGTTATAAGTACACAAGAGGCCTCAAAGTCTTATGTCAAGCCGGGGAGGACATCTGACCAGACCTGGACAAGAGGCCTCGATTTATCTAGAAACTAAATCTGTGACTCCCCGCACACACTTCTGTCTCCGCGTTCAGAAGGCTGCGGGCAGACCCCAACACCAAACCCAAGGTGCAGATGGAGTTGTGCTTAAAGGTAAAAGACCCCAGCAGGGGCAAGTCCCGGGCCGGGCTGACACTCGGGCGGCTCCGCGAGCGTCTTTCCGCTCGGCTGTCACAAAGCGGGCGTGTCCGTGCAAACCGTCCAATCGGGAACGCCGCCGGAACGGTGTGGGCGGGAGCCGCGGCGCGCGCTGCGGGAGGACGCTGCGCTCTCGGCCGCGTTCCGCCTCGGGTCTCTGCGCCGCTGGAGGGCCTCAGGTGGCGATGGCACCTGCACGGGCCGCGGGAGTCGTAGGGGGGACGCCGGGACAACCCGGAAGGCGGGAAATGGTGAGCGTGGGCCCGGGCATCCCAGGACGCGGGAGGGGCTGACGGAGCCGGCCGGAAGCGGCCGGGCGGGACTCAGGCCTCGGCGCCCGGCTCGGCGTCCGCGGTCAAGTTCGCCGGCGCCGCTCGGCCCGCGCTCTCTGCCCAGACAGGCAGCTGGGATCCGGCCTCTTGTCCCGTCCCTGCGTGGCGACTTGGGCCTGACCCAGAGCCTGTCTGGGCACGTCCCCCCAGACTGTGGGGCGACGGCGGGAGGGTCGTGGGGAGACTCACCTGCTCGTGGGATCCGTGCACGGGAAGAGCTGTTGTCCACCCGGTTCTGGGTTTTCCCTTCCTCCCCAAGGGGGACCCGTTTCCCTCTGAGTTTTCTAAATATATGGAAAACAGGGTCTCAAATTCACAACTCTGTGCCCCTGTCTAGTTCTTCTTGTCAATAAATGCCTAAATGCCGCCTTCCCTTCTCCAATTGACAGCATCATTTATTAAATGAATTCTCGGTGGTGCATTTCAATAAAACTCAGTATTTTAATTACCATTTATTAATAGTTATTATTAGTTCTTTTTTAAAAAATAAATTGTTCGTGGATATATATATATACACACACACACACACACACACACACACCAGGGACTGAACTCAGGGGTACTCAACCACGGAGCCACATCCCCAGCCCTATTTTGTGTTTTATATAGAGACAGGGTCCCACTGAGTTTAGCGCTTCACCATTGCTGAGGCTGGCTTTGAACTCGCAATTTTCCTGTCTCAGCCTCCCAAAGTACTGGGATTACAAGCGTGAGCCACCGCGCCCGGCCCACACTATCTTTTGATATTCTGCAGGCAACACATTTTCTGTTTACAAATTTTATTTATCATCTATGCTGCTGCTTGCAGATTGGCCCACTTTGGATGGACAGCCCAACTACAAAAGATTTTAGAGTTTTTATTCTCTTAACACAGAACTTTCATAGAGCAGGGTTTTTTTTTTCTTTTTGATTAAGTCACACTTCTTTCAAGTCTATTACTTGTATCTAAAAGTTAATCACCAAACCCAGGGTTACAGATTTTTTTCCTTTGTTACCTTCTAGGTGGTTTATAGTTTTGCATTTTACATTTATATGTATGATCCTTTTTTGTTCTTTTTGTTGTTATTGTGTGTGTGATGCTGGGGTTTGAACCCAGGGCCTTGTGCATGCAAGGCAAGCACTCTACCAACTGAGCTATATCCCCAGCCATCCTTATTTTTTGTGGAAGGTGTAAAGTCTTTCTAGGATTGTGTTTTTGTTTTATTTTGACGTTTAGTTTTTCTAGCACTGTTTGTTAAAATGACTATCTTTTGTTATTGTCATTCCAATTTTTTGTTTTTTATGGTAACAGGGATGGAACAAACTCAGCTTTGCATTGAGTTGGAGAATTCAATCCAATTACAATTAAAGTAATTTTTGATAATTCATATTGCTGTATCATTTTGTTGCTGTTTTGTTGTTACTTTGTTTCTTTTCTTTCTTTTGCCATCTTTTTTTTTTTTTTTTAATTTAGATACAGGGTCTCACTGAGTTCCTTAGCACCTCACTGTTGCTGAGGCTGGCTTTGAACTTGCGATTCTCCTGTCTCAGCCTCCCAAAGTACTGGGATTACAGGTGTACACAACAATAATCTTTCTGGCTACCATCTTTCTTTTTTAATGATTTGGAGGTTTTGGTTTTGGATTTTGTAGTGATATGCTTTGATTCTTTTCTCTTTCTTTTCTGTGTATCCACTACAGGTTCTTGCTTTGTGATTACCATGAGGCTTAGATAAAACATCTTATAACAATCTATCACTTATTATCTAGGTGATAATAATTTCTATTCCAAACAAAAAGTTCTACACTTTTACTTCTTCCCTCCCTTATGTTTTCTGTTGATATCAGAATTTATATCCTACATTGTATGTCCATTAACAAGTTATGGTAGCTATGTTTATTTTTTACACCTTGGTCTTTTATGCTAGAATTAAAAGTATATATACCACCATTATAATGTTGGAATATTTTGGATAGGACCACAGTAGGACCCCATACCCACAGTTTTGCTTTTCATGGTTTCAGTTACATATGGTTAACTGTGGTCTGATTACATGGAACATTTCAGTAATATAAATAATTCACAATTTAAATTTTGCACCTTTCTGAATAGTGTTCTAATATTTACACTGTCTTGTGTCTTACCTGAGATGTGAGTCACACTTTTGTCCTGCATATCCGTGTCCTACATGATACCTGCCTGCTAGCCACTTAGTAGCCATCTCACATCATCACAAGAAGGATAAGTACAATACAGTAAGATGTTTTAAGAGAGAGATAAATTTATATAACATATTATAGTATTATTAGTATATTTTGCAGTACTGGGGGTTGAATCCAGGACTTGGGAGTTGTAGGCAAGTCCTTTACCTCTGAGTTATATGCTTAGCCCTTTTAATTTTTTATTTTAAGCCAGGGTCCCACTAAGTTACCCAGGCTGGCCTTGAACTTGGGATCCTCCTGCCATAGCCTTCTAAGCAGCTATAATTACAGGCATGCACCACCATGTACCGTTTATAACAGCATTATTGTTATGATTGTTCTAATTTATTATTGTTGTTATTGTTTGTTTGTGGTACTTAGGATGGAATGCAAGGCCTCATGCACACTAAGCAAGTGCTCTACCACTGAGCCACACCCCTGGCCCAGATGTCACTGTTAATCTTTTACTGGGCCTGTTGTAATCTTTTACTGTTACTTTATGATAGGTATATATGTATAAGGAAAAACAGTGCTTATGTTACTGGCAGCTTGCTCAGGGAACCTGTCTGAATCCCAGTCACTTGTGTGCATAAGAAATAAGCAAATGATATACATTGGAAAAATGAATTTAATCAAACTGGGAAGCAGCTAGATTGTTTTTCTATCAGTTCTACAGAAGCAGAACAATTTATAGGAACAAAAGCCAGGGACCTGATATATGTAGACTTAGTCTGCTGTGCCAGCCAGGGAACATGTCAGTTCTAGCTTCCTTGGTGCCCACCTGGGCCAGGGGTGGTTTTTCAGCATAAGGAAGTTTGAGAGCTAAAACAGTTTGGAGCTTTTAATTTCACAGGATCTCTGTTTCATATATAGGGTTCAGTACCATTTAAGGTTTCAGGAATCCACTGGAGGTCTTGGTATGTATTCCCCACAGATGAGTGGGAACCATTGTGTATCCTTTTTTTTTTGTTTTCTCCAAATTTGTTTTATAATTGGATGGATATAAATTAATGAACAGAAATTTAAGCAAGATACATAACAATTTAACAGAACCCGATAATCTAATTTCTTTCAGTTTTTCTCAAATTCATTTGAGTGTTTCCATCAAGGTGCTCATGAGGAAATTAAACAACATATGGCTACTACAGCTGAATGTCAAATTAAGTACTTATGACATACTAAATTCTTCTGTAATACAATTATGAAGAATCTTTAAGGAACTTATATTTTGTATGTAGAAAAGTGTTAGAGTCAAATATTCAATTTAATAAAAATAAGAAATATTTCTGATTCCTTTGTTAGGTGGAGACTGCTTCTCCTTTTGCTAATGAATGTTTTTTAGCTGTAATATCACTGAGCTGAACAAATAAATCACCTTGAATACATAAGGAAAAATAAACCCATGCTAAATGGATAAACATTACTACTATATCTTTACTAGACCATTTCTACCTCTAACACTTCAGAAGCTTAGAGATTTAGAGTATTCTTACATTAAGTGTAAGAAAAATTAAAGGAGAAATTCCTTTTTTGAGATCACAACTCAAGTCATGTGGTTATACAAATTCTGCATTTGTGTGCAAAACACGAAGCACATTTACCTTTATTCTCCTGCTTAGTCTTGTCAGTCACCTAGCAGGACTTAACAGATACCTTTCCAAGAAACAGAGACTGAGATGTGTTTATATAACCTCATCACTATAGTAATGAGAGATGTAGTATCTTCTTCTGTGGTTCAAGACAACAGGGAAGGAGATAACAAGAAAGAGAAATCAAAATTATTACAACTGAGAAACTGCTTCTCATTAAGTTTCACCATGGTGCCATCTTCATTTTTATATAAGCATGGTGTCATAATTCGAGCTCAATAAATCAGAAATCTTAATATTTAAAATTCATCTTGACTTTCATTTATCACCATATTGACAACCAAAATAATTAGTAAAACACATAGAGAAGGGTAATATTAAACCCACTTTGCTGAGTTGATTTATTGACACATTGACTCATTTTTTATAGAAAAGGGATAGTGCATCTCTGCAAGTGTTTGCTTACAGGCTAGGAGATCACTTAAAATTCTGCATTTTCTAACTGCAAACAGAATATAGCACTTAGAACAGGTTATAAATAAACTGGTTTTCAAACATGGAGCCAGCTCCAACAATAATACACACTTTAAAAAGACCCAAGGCAGCCGGGCGTGGTGGCTCAAGCCTGTAATCCCAGCACTTAGGGAGGCTGAGATAGGAGAATTGCGAGTTCAAAGCCAGCCTTAGCAACGGTGAGGCACTAAGCAACTCAGTGAGACCCTGTCTCTACATAAAACACAAAATAGGGCTGGGGATGTGGCTCAGTGGTCGAGTGCCCCTGAGTTCAATCCCCAGTACCAAAAAAAAAAAAAAAAAAAAAAAAAAAAAAAAAAAAAAAAAAAAAAAAAAAAAAAAAAGACCCAAGGCAATGAATTCCATTTCCAAAGGAAAAAAAGAACTGCAAACAAGCTTAAAACTTCCTTTTTTTGTGCCAGTGTTATAAAATGTAGCTTTTAATAAAACCTTGGCCCAAATGCCAGTAACTTCAGAAAAGAATTTTGTTGGAGAGAAGGTAATTTCATTTAGGAAAGATGACCACTATCTTTTTCCTAATCTTCAACACACAATTTAAACATATATTTAAACAAAGTGCTTTAACACTTTTCACAATTCCTATGTACTAGAGTAATAACAAGATCTAAATACAATTATATTTTTAAACACTGGGTCAAGGCTTTACATAAAAATACTATCCGGGAACTGGGATTGTGGCTCCGTGGTAGAGCGCTTGCCTAGCACGTGTGAGGCACTGGGTTCGATCCTCAGCACCACATATAAATAGTAAATGAATAAAATGAAGATCCATCAACAACTAAAAAAAAAAATCCTACTTCCCCACTCCCCACCCCCAAGTTTCTAAAATATCACATACTTTCCTCAACATCTGCAGCCATCCAAGAATTTTTAGGAAACTTTTTGTGCCTGATCTTAATTCCTAGTCCCTGGCTCTTTGGGCTCAGTGACAAAAGATCAAACCCACCAAAAATGATGGTTCACTTGAAGTCAGACGAGAGATCCTGCTCAGTGAGTCTGATAGGATGAAAACTGGCTCTGAGCAGGAGGGGCACGGGAAGGATCAACCAGTTGTCTATACAGGCATGTGTAGACATGATAGATGTGCATGCACGACCGAAACCGAATTGGGTCCCCATAAACAAAGTCTATCATACAGATCACACACTCCTGCATCTTTTTTTCTGATCCATCTCTTCCAGGGTCATAAACTCCTTTAGGCAGATGCTGTATAAGGCCTATTCTTTGAGCTATCCCAGTTTGACCCTCTTCAGTCAGCTGAGTGGCTAGCCGAGTCTTTCTAGGTGTTGGATGATAAACTGGAACTGGAACTTGTTCCTGATATGGCAACGGTGGCACCTAATCCCTGTCCGTCCCCTTGCCAAAGCTAGCCCAATGGGACTGAGACTCATGAAGCAGGGAGATGTCATCCAAGGTGGGGGGTATGAGGCAGTTCCCCGTCATCTGGGGCTGGGGCAAGTGATCTTTTCACTGTTCTGACAGTGCATCCATTTTTTTACCCCTGAATTCTTAAAAAAATTTTTAGATGTTGATGGACCTTTATTTTATTCATTTATTTATATGTGGTGCTGAGAATCAAACTTAGTGCCTCACACATGCTACGCAAGTGCTCTACCACTGAGCCAAAGTTAGCCTTATGACTGAATTTTATACCTTCATGTTTTTATGTTGCCAGTTAGCATTGTTTTGTTTCAACTTAAGGTCCTCTCTTTAGCACTTCTCCAAAGGCAAGTCTAGTGGTCAGCAACTCCTTCAGCTTGTTTGTCTGGGAGCTTCAGCTCTTATATTTCTTTCTTCTTTCTTTTCTTTTTTTTTTGTATTGGAGATTGAACTCAGGGGCACTCAACCACTGAGCCAAATCCCCAGCCCTTTTTTTGTGTTTTATGTAGAGACAGGGTCTCACTGAGTTGCTTAGCGCCTCGCCGTTGCTGAGGCTGACTTTGAACTCGCGATTCTCCTGTCTCAGCCTCCCTAAGTGCTGGGATCTTCTTTCTTTTTTTATACCTTTACTTCATTTGTTTTTATGTGGTGCTGAGGATCATACCCAGTGCCTCACATGTGCGAGGCAAGCGCTCTTATATTTCTAAAGGATGGCCTTGTTGAAGTAAAGTCTTCTTGAACAGTTATTTTCTTTTTTCTTTCTTCCTTCCTTCCTTCCCTCCTTCCCTCTCTTCCTCCCTTCCTGGTACCAGGGATTGAACTCAGGGGCACTTAACCACTGAGCCACATCTCCAGCCCTATTTTGTATTTTTATTTAGAAACAGGGTCTCACTGAGTTGCTTAGCACCTCACTGTTGCTGAGGCTGGCTTTGAACTTGCAATCCTCCTGCCTCAGCCTCCTGAGCCGCTGGGATTACAGGCATGTGCCACTGCCCAGTTTGAGCAGTAATTTTCTTCCAACACTCTGAATAAATTGTCCTGTTGTCTCTTGGCCTGCAAGGTTTCTGCTAGGAAATCTGCCCATAGTCATGTAGATGTCCATGATGATTTTGAGGAAGGGGAACTCTGATACATTGTGGGTAGGAATGTAAATGTGTATAGCCTTTGTAACAGTATAGAGGATTATAACAAAATGACAGAATTACCATATGCCCCTGTTATCCCAACTTGTACATATTTATCTAAAGGAATTACAATCAGGATCTCAAAGAGATACCCACACTTCTTTGTGTATTGCAGATTTATTCATAATAGCCAAGATATGTAAATAATCTAAATATCCATCAGTGAGTGAATGGATAAAGTAAGTGTGGTATTTATATGCAGCAGAATATTAATAGGGCATACTACTATGCCACACTAAGAATTGACCTGGTAGGCAGTATGCTCAGAAAAACAAATACTATGAGCCAGGCGCGGTGGCGCACACATGTTATCCAAGCACTTTGGGAAGCTAAGACAGGAAAATCATGAGTTCAAAGCCAGCCTCAGCAATGGCAAGGCACTAAGCAACTCAGTGAGACCCTGTCTCTAAATAAAAAACACAAAACAGGGCTGGAGATGTGGCTCTGTGGTTGAGAGTACCCCTGAGTTGAATCCATGATACCAAAAAAAAAAGAAGAAAAACAAATACCATGAGATCTCATGTATATGTAATTATCTAAAATATTTAAATTCTTGGAAGCAGAGAGTAGAATGATCATTTGTGGGGAAGTAAGGAAACAAGCAGGTAATGTTCAAGGGTACAACATTTCAGTTATGCAGATAAATTGTGGAGATCTGCACATCATGGTGCCTATCATTAGTGATGTTGTATTTTATAGTTAAAACTTTTTGGATAGATCTTGTATTCCTTTTTTCTTATTTATTTTTGGATTGTGTTCTGAACACAAACAGGAGTATATACACAAACAAATAGTAGTGATAATGAGAATGGGAATAGCAGTGGGGTCGTTGATGGATATGCCAGTGGCCTTACGGGAGTGTGGTTGCACGGGTGTACACACATTCCCAGGCTTATTGGGTTGTATATGTGAAATATGTATAGCTTTTACATATCAATCAAACCTCAGCAAAGTGCTTTTTAAAATATGTATTCATAAGTGGACCCTGGGCAGGGTCTCTTGATGTTCTCTGGCTTATCCTGATTCTTTGATTAGTTTTTATACCTTTATCACTTCTTATTTGTTATGCAGTGTTATTTTACTTGAGCCTCACCTGAACTTTATGAAATGAGCCTTAATGAAGTTACAGTAAACATGTTTTTGAGTGGTTTCTTTGCCTCAGCATGTTTCACATGATAGAATCTGAGGCTGGAGCAGTCCAATGATTATGGTGTTTGGGCTTTCTCAGTCTACCCTTATAAAAAATACTGATCCTCTCATTTTGCTATTCATTACTAAGTACAAATATAAAATACTATGAGATCTCATGTATATGTATATGATCTCCCTTGCACATTGGAGAAAAAATTATTGGGCTGTAGGTTGTACTCATGTATAAATTTATAGGAAATAGCAATGGAGTGTATCACTTGACTCTTCTGCTATTTATTCATGATCTAATTTATAAGCAATGAGATTGACCTGCCATTTCATTTGGCTATGTCTTCATCATCAAAAGCCTGTGTGCAGCCTCAGCAATGACAAGGTGCTAAGCAACTCAGTGAGACCCTGTCTCTACACAAAACACAAAATAGGGCTGGGGATGTGGCTCAGTAGTCGAATGCCCCTGAATTCAATCTCCAGTACCAAAAAAAAAAAAAAAAAAAAGCCTATATGGTGGTGGTGGTGGTGGTGGTGGTGATGATGATGATGATGATATGTGTGAGTGAGTGAGAGGGCACACACCTGCAATTCCAGCTACTTGGGAGGCTAAGGCAGGAGGATTTCAAATTTGAGACAAGCCTGGGAAACTTAATGAGACTGTGTCTCAAAATTTTAAAGTGGGGTTGGGATTGTGGCTCAGTGGTAGAGCACTTGCCTCGCATGTGGGAGGCACTGGGTTAGACCCTCAACACTGCATATAAATAAATGAATAAATAAAGATCAATCTGTTGCATCCAACCCACACATCTCCCCAAGAAGTGCAGCCCAGACAACTCTGCAGAAGCAGCAAAGTTTATTGAGGAAATAGGCACACAGGCCAATCGATTGGCGTCAGCTCTCCTTTCCTTCAGAGAGTGACCCTGAAGTGAGGGTTTCAGAGGTTATTATAGGGTGGGCAGCTGCATGGCTCAGGAGAACAGGATTTGGCAAATATTCAACCTATAGTTATTTACAGTTCAACCATGACGGTGCCTCCTATGTCCCTTTTCAGTTCCTGGAACTTTAGGTAACTGGCCAGGGGGTCTGGCAGCCTGTGGTTTGGCCCCATCCGTGAGAAGCAAGCATAGCATTCAATCACAGAAGCACAAAAAGCAGGTTAGCAGATATGTGCAGGCCTGAGCCAGAGTGACTCCATTTTGAGTTTGGATTTTATAAATCAACTAAGAAAATTTTTTATTTTTTAAAATTTTTTTGGTACTGGAGATTGAACTCAGGGGCACTCGACCACTCAGCCACATCCCCAGCCCTATTTTGTGTTTATGTAGAGACAGGGTCTCACTGAGTTGCTTAGTGCCTCGCTGTTGCTGAGGCTGGCTTTGAACTTGCGATTCTCCTGTCTCAGCCTCCCTAAGAGCTGGGATTACAGGCTTGCGCCACTGTGCCCAGCTTCAACTTTTTATTTATGGTTCTGGGAATTGAACTCAGGGCCCTTGCATATGCTAGGTAAGCACTTTTACTGAACTATACCCTCAGCTCTCATGTACTTTGTAAGTTTCTTTTCTTTTTCTTTATTCCTTTTTTTGTTACTGGAGATTCATCCCAAGTCATTTTCATTTTTTATTTTTTTAAAATATTTTTGTCAGTCAGGCGCAGTGGCGCAAGCCTGTAATCCCAGCACTTAGGGAGGCTAAGACAGGAGAATCTCAAGCTCAAAGCCAGCCTCAGCAATGGCGAGGCACTAAGCAACTCCATGAGACCCTGTCTCTACATAAAACACAAAATAGGGCTGGGGATGTGGCTCAGTGGTCGAGTACCCCTGAGTTCAATCTTCAGTACCAAAAAAAAAAAAATTTTTTTTCTAATTGTCAACGGACCTTTATTTTATTTATTTATATGCGGTTCTGAGAATCAAACCCAGTGCCTCACATGTGCTAGGCAAAATCTCTACCACTGAGCTACAACCCTAACCCTTATTTTTTATTTTGAGACAGGGTCTTGTTAAGTTGCTGAGACTGGCCTTGAACTTTCCATCCTCCTGACTCAGCCTTCTGAGTTACTGGGATTACAGGCATTTGCCACCACATCTGGTTGTAGGTTTTGTTTTGATGTTCCTTTTTTTTTTTTTTTTTTCCTG